>JAFIRS010003528.1:0-128979 GCA_018342105.1 Gonioctena quinquepunctata
AACGTTATTTTATTTGGGTGGCCAAACATCAATTTTCATGATCCTAACTTGAAACCTAACGGAACTCCCATAATAAAATGCGTCCCCTATTTCACTCCTTTAGGAATTGAATTTCTAAAACACCGAAACACGTATTATAACTAGTAAAACTTCAAACCATTTTAATAAATCTTTATTGACGGTATTCCAATGCATACATATTTCACAGAAGATGAACCAGATGACTTAAAAATACTAAATTAATTTAAAACTAAAGCCTAACAGAAAAATTAAAATTATAAAAAAAAAGTACAATAAAACTACAATATTATAAAACACTGAAAGGTACTCAAACAATACTTAATAAAACAATAAATTACTAAAAATCAGTACATATGAATTTCAATGAATTTTAAAAGTTGTTGAATGAAATGATGAAAATGTCTAATTGTGAACAATTCTTATTATATTTACGTGATTAACCTTGATTTTCAACAAACGTCAATATTCTAGTACAAATTTTGCATTAAACTAGTATTAGTAGTAATATGAGAAAGGCGCCTAAGGTGAATATGAGATACCTAGTACCAAGCGCGTATTTAAGTGGAGGGTAATGGGGATAATTACCCCCCCCCCCCAAGAAACTGCAAAATGTTTAAATTGATGGAAGCCACCACATCTCTACTCAAATCTAAAACGTCGTGGCCGCTATTGTCGCTAGGCATGTTCTCATTAGTCTAGTCGAAAAGTGAGTTTACTGCGAAAAATCGTTCCAAGTCTACTAAAAATATGAGCGATGTCATTCTGAGAAAAAACAAAAAAATTAAAATGGCCTTGGTTTTTTTGTAATAGCTCAAAAACTATTGATGATAGAGAAAATAAAGAAACAGGTTCTTGAAGAGGAGGAAATTTTCCGTGAAAAAGTTTCTACTCTCGGAATTCTATCCCAATTATTTAAAATTTTAATTCAACGTTGAAAATAGGGCTCCGCGTGGGGGTTAATAAAGGTGTACAACACCTCTCGAGAGAGCAATGTACATAAAATATTTTTGTATACTATTAAATATGAATTAAAAAAATAAAATAGAATTATAGTATCATTTAAACACTTAAAATAATGTAATTTCGTTAAAAAATGGATTTTGATAATGTGAGGCTATTGTTAATTAAGAAGTTTTTTTAGAACAGCCGATTTTATTAAAAACCGAATTAATTTTTTACAGAACAACTCCATATTTTTTTTGCTTCCTGGAGCGTATTTTAAATGTTTACTCGATAATATCACGCTATAAAATTGTTTTAAAAGTTGATTATTATGTTAATTATAAATTTCTTAAGTTAATAAAATATGAGAAATCGAGTAAATATTGTATTTTTTTTATATTTCACATTATTATCAGTTATATGTCTGACAAAGGCATTTTATAACGTTTAAAAAAATACACTATAGGTTTATGAAATATTTATAAACAAATGGATAAGTTAAATATTTTTGAAAAATGATTTTTTTGCATTAGGTTGTTAAGAGTTTATTATGATTTGTTTGAGAATATAACAGGACGTTCATAAAATCAGATGTGGAATCATCTGCGACTGAAAGATAAACTTTAGTCACTATCTTCCGTCGTTCAAGATAACCTCTTGTGGGGTATTCATATTAAAAAGGGAAACATATTATCAATCAAATATTGGATCGAAAGATTTTTCAAAAATATAATGTCAATCAAAGTTACAATTACATTACTAATACAAAAACTTATTAGATAGAGAATAAAAAGAAATATAATTAACAAATAATTAACAAAATAATCAATCTGTGAACAACTAAGTACCCGGGTTTAAATAAAATCGGCGGTTCCAAAAAAATTTCTTTATTAACAATAGCCTCACATCTGATTTTATGAACATCCTGTTTATATTTTCAACAAATCAATAGCCTCACATTATCAAAATTCAATGAAAACATTACTTCCGTTGATAAAAAAGTGTCTTCATGTTTTGAATACATTGCTAGTGTGGCATCCGCTGAACGAAGTTTTTTTTCGTTGAAGCGATTGAAAACTTCCTTGTGATCAATAACGATGCAACAGGGGCGGTTGGTTGGATTAGGTCTACTTCATGTTCATAGAGATGTGCAAATATACTTTTAAAATGTTATTGAAAGGGTTTCCAAATAAGAAACACGGTATACTGGATTTCATTATGTGATTTTTATTTTAACGAAAGAAATATTTGTTTTGTTTTTGTACCTTCTTACAAATATATGTATATATTTTTTTTATTTAATTAGTTTGTATTTTTGTTTGAATTTGAATGAAAAAAAATAATTATATCTTTTGTACCTATAAATAGAGGTATATAACTTTTTTTATGTCATTACCACAGAATATATACCCACACAGAAGCGAATGTCGGGCTCTCACAGATATCAGTAAAATATAAAGCCACTCCCTCTCTAAGTGGGACACCAATGGGGAGTGTGGTGTTCGTTGTTCTAACTCTGATTTGACTTAGTACTCTAGTACTGTACTCTAGTACAGTTTTCTATCGCTTATATTATGTGAATTAGACAAAGACGAAAAAAGAATAGATAGACAAAGACGAAAAAAGAATAGATATTCTGTGGTTTTGTAATCGGAGTAAAAAAAACAAACAATAAATGTCAATGAAAACTTCATGTTTGAAGATTGATAAAGTCGATTTGTGTTACTGAATCGTTGGTAGAAATATTATTCTCTATTAACTATATTATTTATCACCAGCATTTGTACAAATACCCTTAATTTGAGAACAATATCTCGTCGAGGAGGATCTGTTTGTATATGTTGGGGATGTTCTTAAAAACTGGAGGAAATTTAAGCATGTTTTCCCTCATAAAAGATCCTACGGTATGTCAATGGATTCATGATATATAAAATAGATATACCTACTCAAAATCGTTACAATATAGTTTAGATTGGCATTGTGGTTGAAGGCAGCTAACAGAGAAGATTTACTCGAAAGAAAACACAAAAAAACTTCATAAAACTGCAAAATATGTGAGCTGCATTTTGAGGACAAATTATCATTCGGGGTGAATCAAGAAAACATCTTTACGATAATGATATCTAGACAATTTTCCTCAATTAATGCCCACTACAAGAAATAATACAGAGCCTCCCAGAAAAATAACCATCTTTTTTGATTTTGGATCCCACATTTTCATGCACCGTTTTCTCGCCAAAATCACTAACAATAAATCCTATTCCGACACAATTTCGTACAAAATATAGCCTTTCTATCGAAAAAATTGTCCTTCTTCAATAGGTTCACATATAATATGACCTATCATCACCAACAAATAAACAAACAAACTAACCTCAATCTGAGTCAGGTGTGAGTAAGGATGTAGTGTTGAAGAAGGATGATTTATTCAATAGTAACGGATACTTTATACGAAATTGTGCCGGAAATGGGTGATTTATTGTAGTGTAACGTAAATAAACTTAACTTGGTTTAACTAATTTATTTAACACTTAATCTACAACTTAATTTATATTACTACGCCACTGAATAGCTCGATCGTATGGGCTCGTTCAGACTGTTTTCTCCCTCTTGAGGGCTGTCTATTTATCTCCGATACAGCATTCTCGATGTTTCGAATTCTTCCAGTTGGCGACGGCATGTTCCAATTGTTTCCAATATTGACCGTTGCATTACGCGGAAGAGGGACTGGATGGTTCTCGAATATCTCCGGGGATGATCTCATCGCTGTCGATGGCGACGCGGGAGGCGACAGGTCCGGCCTAGGTTCGTTACATTGCCCCCTTCTTAAAGACATTTCGTCCCGAAATTTCATCCTTGGGAGTGTGACGATATCTGCATGACTCCCCATATCTGCACCGTGAAGTTCGATGGAAGTAACACTCCACGGTCTTCATGATCGGTCGTGGAAGAGGGTTACAGCAAACCAAAATCTTGACGCTGCTGGATCTGAATATCGCCTCCAGCATACTTCTTATGACTCTCCAGTCCAACCCATCAATACCACAGGATAATTTTGGAATTGCTAGATCCACCAGATTCTGGTCCACCATAGTATCTCTTAGTTTGGTGAGACTCTTCCAGACATCTTCATAAGACGGTTTATCTTGGGAATGCCTCTTGGTGACTAGGTAGTAGATGTTTCTCTGGCCTTTCTTCAACTGTAGCACCCCACCAACTTCTGGATTCTGCTCCCGCAGTGTTTGGAGTTGACCAAATTTCTTGGAGAACACTACGGCGATGCCCCTGGACATTCGAAGATCTTCTGCCACACAGTGCGCTAGTGCGTAGTCAGCAGGCACCTCGAAAAGGTCTCGTGACTCCTCTCTAGTAACCCCATGTAGAACTTTCTGCCCGTTTGAATACAAGGACATAAACTTCTCGAACGTCATATCATCCTCCGGTGGCTGAGGGTGCGAACTTGGTCATGGTTTCCAGCGTAAGGGGCCAACCTGTTGAAATGGACGACCCTTGGTTTCCCTCGGGTGGCTTATGGATTCGGTACACAAGGTCGTTTATCCTTTTCACGATCTTATACGGGCCTTCCACGAGTTCCGCAACTTTGGTGATAGTCAACGACGACGTTTGGGGTTGTACAGCCAAACCAGGTCATCAACCTTAAATCCTCCAGCGTCGGCCTTGATGTCATAGGTCTTCTTCATTTTATCGCTGGCACTCTGGATGTTCAACCGGACTCGTTCGTGGATGTCGTCCATTCTCTGCCGAAGTTTGCTGACGTAGTCCTCTCCCGCAGTGTCTTGTCCTGGCGGTATTCCAAACTTCAGGTCACAAGGCAGTCGCAGTTCTCGGCCCATTATAATACTAGCAGGAGTTTGACCGGTTGACTCGTGTACTGCGGATCGATAGGCCATCAGGAACAAATGAAGATACTGGTCCCAGTCTCTTTGATGGTCAGAGACAACCTTGGACAAGTGGCGGTTGATCGTCCTGTTCATCCGTTCCACCATTCCATCGGACTGCGGATGTAGGGCCGTGGTTCTTGTCTTGCAGATGTTCAGCAGTAGACATATTTCTTGGAAAAGGTTGGATTCGAAATTTCTGCCTTGATCCGAGTGCAGCTCCATTGGAATACCGAATCGACATATCCACTCTTTCACCAAGACGTCGGCGACGGTGATGGCTTCCTGGTTGGGCAGGGCATAGGCTTCCGCCCACTTACTGAAGTAGTCCATTGCCACAAGGATGTATTTATTCCCGTGGTCGGATACGGGAAACGGGCCGGCGATGTCAATGGCGATTCTCTCGAACGGGCTGCCTACGTTGTACTGACGCATCGGGGCCTTGGGTCGTATTCGAGGTCCATTGCTAGCAGCGCATACAGCGCACTTCCTGCACCAGTCCTGGACGTCAGCTTGACAATTGGCCCAGTAAAACCGTTGCCTCACTTTCTGCAGGGTCTTCGTCACTCCCAGATGTCCTCCGGCGACTCCATCATGGATTTCCCGCAGCACTTCCTCTCTTCTGTTCCTGGGAACAATTATTTGGCGTCTGTCTTCCCCACCAATATCGGCCTCCAACACACGTTTCAGGATCCCATTGTCCAGAATAAGAGAGTTCCATTGTGCCCAATAGGACTTAACAGCCGGCGAGTAACCTGCGACTTCCTGCCATGATGGTCTTCGATTGCCCTTCTTCCAGCTGACGACTAAGCCAGGTCGGGGTCTCTCTCTGGTCTTTCTGGATCTTGCTGTCATTCCAGTTGTCATCCATTGCCGCGGTTCTACAAAGTGTTGCTTCTTTCTCTTCTGCTCGTCGGCAATGTGAGCAATCATCTGGACATGGTCTTCGCGACAAGGCATCTGCATTCTTATGAGCTAGTTCCGGCTCGATGTTCGATCTCGTTCTTGGAGTCTCTCGATCCAACGTGCTACTTGACCCTCAGGATTTTTGAACTGTAAGAGCCATTTGAGAGCTGCATGGTCAGTTCTCAACAGGAATCTTCTTCCATACACGTACTTGTAGAAGTGTTCCACTCCCTTTACAACAGCTAACAGCTCTCGCCTGGTGACACAGTAATTGCGCTCTGATTTGCTAAGCGTCTTGCTGGAAATAACCAATGACCTTCTCCTGTCCCTCCTGGATCTGAGATAGGACAGCTCCAAGTCCCACGTTGCTGGCGTCCGTATCCAAAATGAATTTCCCTTTGGGTAGGGATAGCCAGTATAGGTGCGTTGATCAAAGCTCCTTTCAGCTTCCTGAATGAATCTTGACATTCTTCGGACCACTGGAACTTTGTTTGGCCTTCCGTGAGCCTGGTCAGTGGTTTAGCGATGTTGGAATCCAGCACATATCGGCGATAGTATGTGCATAAACCAAGGAAACTTCGAAGTTGGTGAATGTCTTTTGGGATGGGCCAATCCTTAACAGCTTTGATCTTCTGGTCATCCACTGCTACTCCTTCCCCAGAGACAACGTGGCCGAGGTATCGTACTTCTTTTTGGAACAGATGGCATTTCTTAGGGCTCAGCTTCAATCCGGAGTTCCTCAGTCGCAGGAATACTTCCTCCAAGTTTTTCACGTGGTCCTCGAACGATCTGCCGACCACAATTATGTCGTCGAGATACACTAGACACGTGTTCCATGAGAGTCCCTTCAGCACTGTCTCCATCAATCTTTCGAATGTGGCGGGAGCATTACAGAGCCCGAATGGCATAACGGTGAACTGCCACAATCCTGAGCCGATGGTAAAAGCAGTCTTTTCTCGATCTTCCTGAGCGAGTTCTACTTGCCAGTATCCACTCTTCAGATCAAGGGTCGAGAAAATCGTGGAACCAGCCAACGTGTCTAGGGTGTCATCTATTCTCGGGAGAGGGTAACTGTCCTTCTTCGTGACATTATTAAGTTGGCGATAGTCTACACAAAAGCGTGTCGATCCATCCTTTTTCTTCACCAGTACGACTGGAGAGGACCAGGGACTGTCAGACGGTTCGATAACTCCTTCTTTTCCCATATCGCTGACTATTTTGTCAGCCTCTGCCTTCTTGGCAAGATGAAGTCTTCTTGCTGATTGCCGGATCGGTCGGGCACCCCCAGTATCAATCACATTAGTTCGACCCCTTTTCCTTGTCCGGTATCGAAGATGTCTTGGTACTTTTGACTAAATCTCTTAGTTTGGGCTGTTGAGCTGGTTTTATGTCTTTGGAAGAGATGGCAACTAATTTCTCTAGTTCTGTGGGCAAGTTGTTGGGTTGGCTAATCGACCTCGTACCCCGGATCACGGATGAAACTGACGAGCAGTGCCCCAAAATTGTTCCTTTCTTCAAGGTCACTGGGAAATAATTGACATTCATGACCCTTACCGGCACAAATTTGTCAGCACGCAACAAGGTCTTCCCTAGTGCAATCCCTCGTCCAATTTTCTCATCATGAAGTTTGGGCTCGAACATCACCACGTCTCCACTGCTCGCACTCCCGTCCAGGCGAGCCTCCAGAATGGTTTCAGCCCTCTCAGGTACGCTTACATCTTCAGCCAACAGCACACGGATCAACTCTTCACTTCTCCCATGAAGTACCAGCTCTTCTCCGTTGACACGTAGGACGCCGTCTTTGAAATCCAATTCAAACCCTCTGGAATTCATGATGTCCATTCCGATGATTGCATCGTCTTCGATGTCCGCTACAAGTGCCTGATGTTTCACTTTAGTGCTGCCCAAAATTATTTCAATCGGTAGCTCGCCATATACAGTAGCTGGCTCCCCTGTTGCTGTGCGTAGCTTCCAAGTTGTCGGTTCAATTCGTTCCGGTGTTCTGGCAAAGGAAGGTCCGAGAATTGTCCTAGTCGCACCTGTATCTAGCAGCATGGTGCAAGGCTCGTTATTGATGAGACCGTCTACGAAAACACCTCTGTTCTGTCGTTTGCAGGATAGCGACATATGCGTTGTTAACCAGGGCTTGCTGGACACAGGCCGACGATTGCCCCTTCTCGTCGACATTCTTTAGTTTTCCTGCATCGGAGTCGTGTTTTCGAATGTTGGACATTTTTCCTTAATCACTTTCCTTATGGCAGCTTCCAAATTAGCAGGCTCCTGTGAGTCTTCCTCAATCATTCGGACTTTACTCTGGCTTTTGCAAGATTGTTTCGCTGCCTCGAATTCTAAAGCGCGTGCCAGTGCGTCTACGAGATGTGTTGGACGGGCTAGTGTCAACGCTTGTCTGGTTTCTTGGTCACGGAGTCCATCCAGGAATGCTTGAACCGCTAGTCGCTCCATTACATTTTCTGGTGTGGCTGGATATGCGAGACGAACCAAGCGTGCAATGTCAGTTTCGAATTCTTGTAAGGATTCGCCCGATTTCTGGCAGCGATTTTTCAGTTGGGAGTGGTATACGTGTTCCAAATGGGCCTGGCCATATCGTAATTCTAGATGTTTAATCAGCTGATCATAGTCCTCCTGTTCTTGGGCGGTAAGAGTTTGTAGAATTTTCGTCGCTTCTCCACGTAATGCAAGTGTTAGTGCTACAGCTCTTTCCCCTGCATTCCATCCATTTGCTTTGGCCGCTGCTTCAAACTGTCGGCGGTAATTTTCCCATGGAGTTTTTCCGTCAAATTGAGGCGGCTTCATGGAAAGCTTCCCTATTTCAGAAATGACCTTGACATCTTTTATACCCTCTTGAACTTTATCCAAGTTCAAACTCAAGTCCAGCATTGCATTTTCGTTAACCATCTCTGTGGAGGGCGCACTATTAATTCGTTTTTCCAGCTTACTGATCGTTTCCTTTATTTTATCTACCTCCGTGTTCATTTGCTCCCTAATTTTATCTATCTCTGTCTCAACGGTTCCCATTCTTTCTTCTAGAAATTTAGCCACACCACACAATTCTTTTTTAGGCCTTCTGTGTTTTCCAGGAACTTCTCTTCCAGGCTTCTTGAATTTTCTAGAAGCTTCTCTTCCAGATTTCTAGAATTTTCTTTCAGGCTTCTTGAATTTTCTTGAAGCTTCTCTTCCAGATTTCTAGAAAGCTTCTCTTCTAGATTTCTAGAATTTTCTTCAAGCTTCTCTTCCACATTTCTAGCATTCTCTTCCAAAGTCCTCGAATTTTGTTGCAGCTCTTCTTTCAAGGATTCTATTATCGGACTCAAATCACCTCCGGGAACTTCGAATAAAAATGTTTCGGGTCCTCACCTTCTTGTATAAGTCCTTCTGCAAGTCTTTCCTGAGTACTTGCTTTTTACCTGTTGTTTCCAGTTCCCTTTCCTCCAATTCCTGTTTCAATTCCGCTACCTTCAAATCCGCAAGGCGCACTTTTCTTGAACACATTTTGTCTTTGACGAGGTATCAGTCTGTTTTACACGAAAAGTTTATCAGTTTGTTAAAAATTCACTTCGCGAATTCTTTTCCACGGGCCACCAGTCTATTGTCTGTTTCACGCGAACAGTGTAGCAGTTTATATTCCCACGCACAATTGTCCACTTCGCGAAAACCGGGCCACTGTCTATTTTTGGGCGTACAAAAAGGTCTATCAATTTATTTTTCTGACTATCCACTCCACGATCACTTGTTTATTTTCAAAATCTCACTTCCGACACCAATTGTAACGTAAATAAACTTAACTTGGTTTAACTAATTTATTTAACACTTAATCTACAACTTAATTTATATTACTAAGCCACTGAATAGCTCGATCGTATGGGCTCGTTCAGACTGTTTTCTCCCTCTTGAGGCTGTCTATTTATCTCCGATACAGCATTCTCGATGTTTCGAATTCTTCCAGTTGGCGACGGCATGTTCCAATTGTTTCCAATATTGACCGTTGCATTACGCGGAAGAGGGACTGGATGGTTCTCGAATATCTCCGGGGATGATCTCATCGCTGTCGATGGCGACGCGGGAGGCGACAGGTCCGGCCTAGGTTCGTTACAGTAGTTTATGCTGATAGAAAGAAGGAAGCATTTTGAGTGATCCAAAACCAAAAAAGACCTCCAACTCAGAAACGGTATGAGACCGCCACACTCTTTCGGATTCGTGTTCAAGATTCAAAAACACGTAAGAAAAGTGTAACAGCTAGTTTCAGAGCGTTGGAATGCACTAACTAAATATTTACCTAACCCAATCTAACCTTAATTTATATTAATCTCATCTTTCACAGATTCACATAATATATATATATATATATATATATATATATATATATATATATATATATATATATATATATATACAAATATGGATCAGCATACTATTTTGCTTGAGGCAGAAAACAATAATTCATGAAAATGAGCAATAACAAATACTATCCTCGAACGTATGCCCTAACATAGTATATTTATACTAATAAGAAAAGCAATGACTCCAATAGTTCCAATTTTCTTATACCCGAAAAAATATTTCACTCTAGAATCCTTTTGCAGTTTATAAAGATTCCCATTGTGTCATTAAATTGATGGAATTCACAAGATAATCCCGTTTTTTTAGTGTAGTTGCACTGAGTTTTTTCTTTTCACTTTTCTCAGTGTGGCTAGAAGTGGGATTCAAGGTTTCTAATTTTTGACCCAAGAACATCAAAGTGCCGACGCATTCTTTCGCTTCTGTGTGGGTATATATTCTGTGTCATTACCCCCCCAAACTAGGCTAGAATAGGCGAGAACACGAGAAATTACTATCGCTTTAAAATACATAACGCATATATGAATGTACCCAGAAACCTTTTTTTGAGTCAAATTTCCATTACAGCAGTTTCCATTCGTTTTTGAAAAATCAGCAAATTTTGAAGTTAATAATATTGGCGCTCTTTGTGACGTAAACGACCAAGCAGCCAATAGGTGTAATCGGGTTGAGTGTGACGTTAAACGGCAATGTTGCCAAGTTTCCAAAAGTATAAATGTCAGAACTAGAACATCATTCGCAATGTCAAGATTTGAAAATATGGAAGCGCTGCAAAATTGATTGAAGCTGTCAACTGTGGGATTGGTTGATCGGGTGATTACGTCACAACATTTTGCAATGGCGCAAGAAAGAAGCTATTTGAATTTTGCCGACTTTAAATATTTTTTTTTGTTTTAGAACAAATAAAGAAAAGAAAATGACCAACAGAGTTTTCACAAGCTGTAAAATCAATTGAGAATATTTTGAAAAATTCGTGTCCTTGCCCATTATAAAAAATGGAAAAAAAAATTGCGTAGGTTACTGTGATTTCAATTCTAAATATTGTTTCTAATTCCAAACAACTTTTCTAGATGAACTTTTTTGATAATGTCGAAAATAAGGGTAGTTTACTCTTTATCAAAATTCCTATTTTTTGTTCTTCCCTGTAACCGTTTGGAAATTTAGAATTTTGACACCCCGAATGCAAGCTTTTCGCAATGCACCAATTTTTATCAGGTATAAAATTTTCTGACAAATGGATAATAAAAAAGTTTCCCATATTGTGCAAACTATTTGAAACTCATTGTATAATAAACAAGGCGAAGCCAATCAAGTTCAATTATGTACTAGTTAAGGCGGGTACTACTGGCGAGCTTTAACTGCAACGGTTGCAGCAACCAACATTCATAATGAGTTTGTTCGGAAATTGTTCTAGGATTGCGCACAACCAGATGCGCAATAAATTGAATCCGAGTTAGTTCTAGGATAGTCCAGAAAACAAATAAACGAAAACGCTATTTATGATTAGGTTTTAGGTTATGTCGAGGCATTCAATTATTATGATCTAAGAGCAGGCTTATGGTGTCCTCTATGAATCCAACATTTTTGGGATGTGTTTTGAGGCCACACGATTTCAGGAACGTTTCTTCTTCACCTGAACTTGAAGACGATGATCTGTAGCGTATATCCATATTTTTTATTTGAATCTTTGACAACTCAATCAAACAACTCAACAAGAAAAGGAGGTTAGAATGTCAGAAGCATGTACGTTGTACGCATGCGTACCCAAAATAACACCCACAAGTCTGACAAGTCAGAAACTGTCCTTGCTAAGATTCTCGTACTATTTTGAACTTATTCGTAACTGTCCCGAACTAGATCGAAACGAACAAAAACACAAAACCTATATGGAATAATTAACAGTTCTAAAAAAACGCGAACACTTCCGTTACACTTCGCATGCTCCTGATAGTTTCGGACCGTTTATTTTCGCGAACAAACCTATTATAGTGGACGCGTTGCACAGCGTGTTCGCGAACGCGCTTCGAACGGTTCGCAGCGAACCGCCAGTTGTCAGTCTTTGCCGCGTTTGTGGTTAATACACGTGAGTACGTGTTGCAGCAATAATCGTCGACGAAATGTCAGAGTGGGACGAAGGAAAAATTCTCAATTTAATTGAACTGTATAGAGAGAAACCCGTAATATGGGATTCCAAAAACAAGGACTACTATAAAAAACATTTAAAATTAGATGCTTGGGAGGAAATTGGTTCGGCAATGGGTACGTCAGGGGATGAGTGTAAACGAAAAATAATAAATATATTGTCGTCTTGGAGAAGGGAGAGAGCGAAAGAGAGGAAAAGCGTTGGAACTGGGAAAGGTAATTTCATTATAACGCTAAGAAAAAAGCAACTTACTGTTTCAAAGTATTTAATATTGATCATTCATATTTTTTTATAA
Source organism: Gonioctena quinquepunctata (assembly GCA_018342105.1). Lineage (NCBI taxonomy): Eukaryota > Metazoa > Arthropoda > Insecta > Coleoptera > Chrysomelidae > Gonioctena > Gonioctena quinquepunctata. Next base: position 12,563 of record JAFIRS010003528.1, read on the forward strand.
GAACAGATGAAGTTTACGAAAGCAGATGGTTTGCTTATAGTGCTCTTCGGTTTCTAATAGATCGAGATGTGCCGAGTAAAGGAATGAATACACAGGTCAGTATTCATTATTTCTATGCCTAATGGTCTTGCCATGATAATTTTCCTTCATTCGTGAAATAGTAGGATAACTCCTCTCGATTTTGTTTAAATTTTTCTGCAGATTTGCGAGGGATAACAGGTATAGGTAAAAATTAATTCAAACTATCATCTCTCCATTTCCCTAAAACAACCTTTTGGGGTTGACGGGTGTGAAGTTAGCCACACCCACAGGTACACTGAGAAAAATAAAATCCGATTATTTTCTTTTTTTCCATTTTTTCACATGGATTTTTATTCAGTTAGTGTCAACTGAAGGTGAGGAAATTTTATCAAACTGATGAATAAGTTCAATAAGAGAAAAGTGGAATGGTCATGAAGTTATTTTTAAAAATTCTCAGACACCACAAATGGCTTTGTACACCTTTCTGCTTCCCATATGTTATTGTTATAACTCTTTTCTTCATCACTGACATGGCGCCAGAATTTGCCACACCGTCAAAGGGAGTGAAAATGGGGGTTGATATAATTTGAAAATTCACAGAGGCCACAAATGGCCTGCTTGTACACTTTTGTGCTCGTATTATTTTATTGGTCTCTTCTTCATCACTGATGAGACACCAGAATTTGCCAGGCCGTTGAAAGGGGGGAAATGGGGGGTTGATATATTTTGAAAATTGACAGAGGCCACAAATGGCTTTGTACACCTTTTTACTTGTAACATGTTATCGATATTGATCTTCTCTTCATCACTGATGAGACGCCAGAATTTTTCAGGCTGGCAAAGTGGGTGAAAATGGGGGTTGATATAATTTGAAAATTCACAGACGCCACAAATGACTTTGTATACCTTTCTGCTTGCAAAATGTTAATGATATTGATCTTGTCTTCACCACTGATGAGACGCCAGAATTTGCCAGGCCGTCAAAGGGGTTGGAATGGGGGTTGATATATTTTGAATATTCACAACAGTCTGGCAAATTCTAGCGTTATATCAGTGATAAGAAAAGATCCCAAATAATAAAATGTCACAAGCAGAAACGTGTCCAAAACCATTTGTGGCCTCTGTCAATTTTCGAAATGTATTAACCCCATTTTTATCCCCTTTAACGGCCCCGGCAAATTCTGGCGTCTCATCAGTGATGAACGAAAGACTAATAATAATCACATATTACAAGCAGAAAGGCATACAAAGCCATTTGTGGCCTCCCCCTTTGACGGCCTGGCAAATTCTGGCGTCTTATCAGTGATGAAGGAAAGACCAATAACAATAACCCCCAGTTTCAGAAAGGTATACAAAGCCATGTGTGGCCTCTGTGAATTTTCAAATTATATCAACCCCTATTTTCACCCCCTTTGAGGGCCTGGCAAATTCTGGCGTCTCATCAGTCATGAAGAAAAGTCCAATAACAATAACCCCCAGTTTCAGAAAGGTATACAAAGCCATGTGTGGCCTCTGTGAATTTTCAAATTATATCAACCCCTATTTTCACCCCCTTTGAGGGCCTGGCAAATTCTGGCGTCTATCAGTGAGAAGAAAAGAAAGTAACAATAACATATTATAAGCAGAAATGTGTACAAAGCTATTTGTGGCTTCTAAATTTTCAATATGTATCAACCCCCATTTTCACCCACTTTGACGGCCTGGCAAATTCTGGCATCTTATCAGTGAGGAAGAAAAGACTAGTAATAATAACATATTATAAGCAGAAATGTGTACAATGCCTTTGTGAATTTTCAAAAAATATCAACCCTCATTTTCACCCCCTTTGACGGCCTGGCTAATTCTGGCGTCCTATCATTGATGGAAAAAAGACCAATAACAATAAGATATTACAAGCAGAAAGGTGTACAAAGCCATTTGTGGCCCCTTTGATTTTTTAAAATAACTCTAGCACCATTCCACTGTCTCAAATCGAGCTTATTTGTCAGTTCACTGTTCAGTTGAAACTGGAAATCTCAGTGTATTCACGACCCTAAATGAATAAAAAACCATGTGAAAAAACGGAAAAAGATTAAATAAAATACTCGATGTTTTATTTTTCTCAGTGTAATTGTGGATGTGGTTAACGGTTGAATTATCAGTTGTCATATCACAAGAGAGTGAGAATAAAGTGAAAATAATTCGACTCGACAGATTTTCGAAAACTTGTTGCCAGGCAATAGACACGAGAGCCCAACAGGCTCGATGGCTATTGCCAAATGGCAAGAAGTTTGAGAAAGAAATCTGGAGAATTATTTGCTACTTAATCGAACTCTCGTGTGGTATTCTATAGATTATTTTTTTATGTTACCATCATAAAAACATTTCCCCGCACAATAATACAATGTACTAAACCAGTTTTGATTCATTTCTCACTTTTCATGTGAATTGATGACAGACGTCAAATTAAAAACATATGTTGTCAGACAATAAAAACAAAATACCTCAATTATTCCGGGCAATTTTCTAAGTAGAATATTCCCACTATAATAATGTTTTGATTGGCCAAAACGTACATAAATGATTCAAATTGAAAGTTTCCATTGGTTTCTAGAAATGTCAAAAAATAATTTATAATACAAAGAGCTTCAAATTATCGGTATTTCCCGATAGTTCGTTGCAAACAATTAGAGTCAAGTTTTCAGGTTAAAATCACGAGCGCGAAGCGCGAGTGATTTTTCCTGAAAACTTGACGACTTTATTTGTTTGCAGGAACCTTGAGGAAATGCCAGATAATTTGAAGCTCGTGTATTCGGGGATTATTTTTCCGTCCCAAAAAAGTAGTAAATTGGTTCCAAACTGTTTTTTTTGCCTTCTCCGTATTAATGGGAACATTTCCTTTGACTTTTTTATCGATGGTGGACAGAGAACAAACTCCAAATCGACTCATTTTCATGCAAAATCTCCAATTGTCACAATTGAATTCAACCTGTCAGTTTGAAGTGTGGTTAATTTGACTGGATCATGTTTTGTTTTTTATATATAGCAACTACCAGAGAAAATTTTCAAAAAATTATCAGTATAATACCATGTAGGTTGTACCACGTGACGTCGAATGGTGCAATTCTATTGGTCGATATTTGGGTCGGAAAAATAATCTTCAATATATGGATCCTGGAGATGCATATAAATATTTCGAAGATCTACTACGTCTCAGAACGTTATGCAGATGAATTGCAGCATCCTCTAGATAGACAATAATAAAAAATTGTTTCTCTAGTTCCCTTAGGATGTATTCCTGCATAAGGTTTCATCATATTTTCACTCATAGAACAGGCAAGGAAAATATATGGAATTTTATTTTCTCGCTTCAGTAATTTCATTGGTAGAAGTATTTCCAAAGTATTTCATTCAGAGTACAGCTCTTCATTATGCCACCATCTGAAATTTTCACTTGTACACCAATGTGTGCATATAAAAAAATTATAATCAGCATCTACTACAGCTAGTAACACAACGCTAAAGTGTGTTTCTAATTGTAAAATTATGTTCCACTGTTAAAGGGACATTGAATCACAATATGTTTTCCGTCTATTGCTCCAATTGTGTGAGGAAAATTCCACAGTTTCGTGAAATTATTTTCTACTTTTATCCATTCTTCTGGAGTGGTTGCATCTGGAAAAATGCAACAAAAATATAATTTTCAGGTCAATACAAGCAACGAAGTTACCTACGATAATGCGAATACAGAAGCTAGTACATCCAATTCAGTGGAACCTTCACCCAAGAAATCAAAGCTGGATCCCAAGTTGCAGGTGTTAAAAGAGGCTTTTGGTATACTAAAGTCGGCTGCCGAACAATTAAAAGATGACAATCCCGAACTGAGGTCATTTTGTGATTTCATTTATCAAAAAATGAAAAACTACAATAAGCAAACCATGAACTCAGTCCAACAGGAAATAATGCAGATCATTTTCCATGCTGACCAAACAAACTATGATTTTGAAAATTGTTATGGCAATTTACCTGAAACCACAGATATCGATATCAAACACAACATTATCGGTGGTGACTGATGTTCCAAAATGTTCTAATTCCCCCTCATATGCATCTCCATCCCCACAAAGTCTTTAGAGTGACAATACAGAAGACCTCATTTGACTCATTCAATGTAGTGCCTAGGACGCCAACTTCGAGTTATCTCGTAATTTCTTTGATAGCCATATTTGTGCAGCTACGATAAAATTTCGTAGTATATCAGTGTGAATATGAATAGATGGCCTCAGGAAGGAGAACAAAATATCATGGTTGGCTTACACCACAGAAAATTTAGTAATAAATGAACAGAAATGTATTATAAAATAATTATAAAACAAAGAAAGACGTAAATGTGATGCACTCGACTCAATATCTGATTTATTACTAACGAATTTAGAGGCATAACCCTGTAGCATGTCTGTGCACAAATTAACTCATAGTTTGACTTCCACGACGAGATTTCTGTTACAATTCGTAAGATGTACTATAATAAGGGTTTTTAATAAAATGATTAAATTGAATTGGCTTCTATGACCGGAATCCTGAAAATACCATGGCACTCAACGTGTTAATAATACTGAATAAATATGTTGAATGTTACTTATTTTGACATGTTCTTTCAATCCATTGATGATTCTGTCGCAAACCTCTGGAGTTATCTTGCTAATAACTTGTTTAGATATTTATTTTTCATTACATGGGATCATCCCCATTACAATAAATACAATCAACAAATAAAAGTTAGAATTAGAATGTGACTCGAGCACATAAAAACAAGTAGCGACGAAATAATTGAGACATTCTAAACGAGAGACTATTAAAGCTAAGTAGACAGTTCTCACTGATGTAAGTGATAGAAAAAAACCTATAACTTTGTAGTGTTAACAGCAATATTGTTTATATGATTCACAAAACGTACTTTTTAATAAAATATAACTCCCAGGTCTTTTATTGATGTAACACGTGTTAGCTGTATAAAGTATGGAATTTCAATTTTATTTTGTAAAAGCTGATAAAGCTACATTTCCTGATATTCATATGCAAGTTGTTTTCATTACACCACCTATCTAGGTTATTTAAATCTAGTGGGATTAGAGTAACATCGTTTGATGATCTTATTGGGCTGAAAATTTTAAGATCATCTGCAAACATTAAAAAGCCTGTGTTCTCAAAACATTCACCAATGTCATTAACGAAAATGTTAAACAGAAGATGTGCACAATGATACCCTTGTGGTACTTCTGTATATGTATATGAATGATAGATGACTTGGCATTCCCTACCCTAACTTGATGTGAATGTCCAGTTAAAAAACTCTGAAACCATGTAATAGGATGTGATCTACACCACAGTCCACTGGTCTGTGATCAACACATCGAATGCCTTGGAGAAGTCAGCATGGTTGGTTGGTTGAAAGCTGACGAGCCAGAGACAGGGTTGGCACTTAGCTTCCCTTGTGCCTTTAATTAGGTTTAGAAGCCTGTTGATAAGGTTCTTCGGATTCATGCCTGTTTCCGGGTTGATCTCTCCAAAGGTTCTGTGTCGCCTACTACTTAGGGCGAAGATAATATGAGAGGCTGCTTTCCCTGCGTACTCCCATGGTGTTTAGGTGTTTTCTTAGGCCGCTGTGTCCAGTCAACAGACCTATTATTATACACCTTCGTTCTGTTCAGAAGGTCAGCCGTCAGGGTCCGGTTTGGATGCCCTACCATGACTTTGCTGTGTATTTGCCCGACAGTTGGATCCCAATATTGTTGGTGTCTTCTTTTTATCCACTCGTCGATCAGGGTCGTGCATCGGTTTTTGCTAATCCCATGTACAGGTTCTGGCCCTGTGAATAGCGTTTCAGATGCTTGCCTAGCTAGCTGGTCCGCTTTGACGTTGCCTTCAATGCCTCTATGACCTGGCACCCACATCAAGGTGACCTTGTTGTGTTTTGCCAGCTCGATGAGGTTCTGGAGGCAGTCCCAGACCAGTTTAGACTTTATCTGTATAGAGTTGAGTGCTTTGATAGCACTTTGACAGTCAGATAGAATGTAGATGTGTTTTTTCCTATAACCACTTTCTAGATTCTTCTGAATGCATACCATAATAGCATGTGTTTCAGCTTGGAATATCGTGGAGCATTTGCCAAGTGGTATTATGTAATCCCTTCTTGGCCTTACCCCATGTATTCCTGCTCCCGTTCCTTCAACTGTCTTTGAACCGTCTGTATACCAGACTATGTCCGCAGTTGATTGTGATTCTATACTCGGGGCCCATTCAGATCCAGCAATTCGTGTTTCGAATGAGTATAGGGGTTGTATGTAGTCTGAAATCATTTCGAGTTCTTCGATGTTGATTACATGAGTGATTCTGGTATGTCCAGTTGTTCGGATTCTCCAGTTTTTTGTTTGTTTCAGTCTGTATGCACTCATCCTGGCCTCTCCAATGACATGTAAGTCAAGGGGTTCGAGGTTTAGGATGATTTCCATTGCAGCTGTTGGAGTGCTATTTATTGCACCCGTGATACAGAGGCAGGCAAGCCTATGGATTTTCCCAAGGTTGGTTTTTGCCTGTCTTAGATTTTTTTTTGGCCACCATAAGAGTGAGCCATAAGTTATTCTTGGTCTTATTACCGCTGTGTAAAGCCAGTGCATGGCTTTCGGTTTGAGACCCCAGGTTTTTCCAAAAGCTCTCCTGCACATCATGAAGGTTATCTTGCTTTTATTGGTTACATGTTGAAGATGCGGGTTCCAGGTTAGTTTCTTGTCAAGAATCAGCCCTAGATATTTCACCTGCTCTACTACTTGTAATGTTTCACCGAATAGTCTGGGAGGTATGAGATCTCCCATGTTTCTTCTCCGGGTGAAGGGAATTAGTGTTGTTTTGTTCGGATTTGCCCTTAGGCTCTCTCTGTTACACCATTCCTCTACTGTCCAAGTCATCTGCATACCCTTGAGAGTAATACCCTTGGTTATTCAGAGAAATTAGCAGTTCATCTACAACCATGTCCCTCAGAAGGGGGGAGAGTATGCCCCCCTGTGGGGTACCTCTGGAAATTTCAACCTGCTCTGTTTCCTCGAACATGTTGGCTTGGACCAGTCTATTGTGAAGCATTGAGTGTATCCACCTGGGTGGTTCGTCAATGCCTCTTCGAGTGGCCGCAGAGACCATACTTTCAAAGGAGGTGTTGTCGAAGGCTCCTTCAATGTCTAGAAAAGTGCATAGTGCAATTTCTTTGTTTGCTAGAGACTCTTCAAGCCTTGAAACAAGCTGATGAAGTGCTGTCTCGCATGATTTTCCTGTTAGATAGGCATGTTGGTTTTGATGTAAAGGCCGTTCTACAAGAGCGGTTTCCCTTATGTCTCTATCCATCAGTTTTTCTAAGCCTTTCAGAAGAAATGACGATAGGCTTATTGGTCTGTATGCCTTTGCCTGGTCGTATGAGTCCCGTCCAGGTTTTGGAATAAAGACCACGTTTACAGTTTTCCAGGTTTGAGGTAGCCATCCCAATGCTAGGCTCAGCCTGTACAGTTCTGGTGCTAGATATTCAACTCCGCTCTGAAGTAGTATGGGAAATACTCCATCTGGGCCCGGAGACTTGTAAGGCTTGAAGGAGTTTATTGCCCACACTACTTTTGAATGAGTTACCGTTCGTTTAGCCACTTCCCAGTCTGCCCTTTTTGCCCTCAAATGAAGGTTTGCAGGGATTTCATATCTGGGGTTTTGGTTTGTGGTGACAGTAGATCCTGGGAAGTGTGTATGGAGCAAGAGTTCTATGTTTCCTTCCCAGTGTTGGTGTGATTTCCGTTGGGTTTCTTGAGAGTCCCCATTGGATTGATGGGGTCTTTGGAAAGGATGAGGTGGAGTCTTGCTCTTTCTGAGGTTTGTTCTATGTCCTCACAGAACTTCCTCCATGACTTTCTTTGTTCCCCTCTAATTTTTTTGTTGTTGCATAGACCTTACACACATGGCCTTTATTTTCTAATACATCCAAAATTTTTTGTTTAAACACCATCAGGTTGGTGATGGTAGAATTATTCTGAGAAAATCCATGTTGATTATTGATTAATCTCTCCTTACAGTAAAATTTCAACTGATCACTCATCATGCTATCTAGTAGATATACGAAATACATACTGCAAACTTGTGAGAGTCCCCTGTTGCCAAATATCTCAATGTTAATGCTAACCTAGCTTATACTGAAATTGCTTCTCTGCAGTTGGTATTACTTTTTTGAATTTTGGGTCCAAGCAAATTAATACAATACTCAAAATTGGTACTTATTCGGGTAAAAATTTTGTAATGTCCAGTCTTGTACTTGAAATTTTAAAGCTTCTCTGCAGTTGGTATTACTTTTTGGAATTTTGGGTCTAGGCAAATTAATACAATATCTGTTGGACTCATTCGGGTAAAAATTTTGTAATGTCCAGTGATACTTAGAAATTTTAAAGCATCAAGTTATGCAGATCCATTTCTTTCTTCATACTTTTTATAACGCCACCATTGTCGTGGACAATCTCCATCTTTAAATAAATGCGGCATTTCACTTGGAACCAACATGCTGTTCAAACGAACGGGGTAGATACCCGCCCTTACATATAAAGCTTTGTGTCCGACTGCTCACTTTTTTGCTAGCAAAAAAGCTATTAAATTGAATTAAATAATATTAGTCTGCTCCACAAGAAAAAGGCATTTATTTCTATTAAATAAATATACAATGCATTTCGACAAGATACAGTTGGAACATCTACTCACTTTGCTTGTCATTGTTGTTCTTAATGCCATCATTTTTACTTTTGTGAGTGCCTGATGATGACAAATTATCTTGTCGAAATGCATTTCGCAAGCAGATTTTCATAGTAAGAATTTTATTGGTTTATGCTAGGTTCGGTACTTTTCGAGTGGGGCGATAACCGTCTCTTCCACTGCGACCTTCTCAGATCTATTGTGGCTCGATCCTAATTAAATTAGAGTTCACCTTCAAGTCCCGTGCTTCTGACAATGTTGATAATGACGCTCGGTGATACCTTTTCCAGGTCTTTGGGCTCTAGCTGCCAGTAATCCATACGGTAGAATTTCGTTCGTTCCAGACCCTTGCATCTGCACAAGATGTGCTCTGCTGTTTCTTCCTCATCTTGACAAAAGCGACACTCTGCGCTCTCCGCAAGTGCGATTCTTTGAAAATGCTTTTGCAGTCTACAGTGTTAGTAGCCCAGTAATAATCCTCAGGTTTTTCCTATTCAGTTCTAACAGGGCTGCTGTTCTTCTTTTCTGAAAACAAAGCCTTTATGTCCAGGGACCCATAGCAGAGTTATTCTGTTGCCCCTGCCTTCGCTTTGAAGGACTTCTACGCTGTTCCATACTAATCTGGATTCTATCAAACTTGATGCCAGAGCTTTCAGTGCTGCTTGGCTGTCCGACATGATTTTTATGCTATGTGAGCTAACGGAAATCGTAGTATAAACAACCACCTACCCATATTCTGCCTGCCCCAATCTGGTTTGTGCCTTCGTGCATTATCGACTGTCATCTCTCACGATACCATTTGAACCTTAACGCAGAAGAACGCCACTTCTTTCTCTTGTTTGACTTCTGTTGTTATTGTGTTCTCTTATTCAATCTTTTTTCATTCAAAGTGATCAGAAGGCGGCAATAAAAAAATGGAGGAAGTTTTAAGAAATAGTATGGTAAAATATCAAATTGAGATATGATAGATGCAAATTCGGATAATTATTTAGTTCAAACAGGTGGTAATTTGAATTATAGGTGAAAAAATAAATAATATAAAAACGTTCATAGGTACACATAAATGTTATTAGAAGAGGTTAGTTTACAAATAATTAGTTACAAATGATTTGCTTAGTGTTCGTTTGAGTTTGACCAATAGAATATTTTTGCTATTGGATCATTAAAATAAAATCAATCACTTCACAATTACGAAATCTCCATGATTTTTTGAGTAGGCTGAGCATTTCAAATGAACAAGACTGCTTTATACAAGGCTGGAATGTAGGGGTGTCAAAGGTTTTCTTCTTTATCATTTTACAAAAATTGTTTTAGACACAAAATCTCTAAGAATGACACATTTTATATAAGAAATATATAAGCGCTTCATGACCAAAAGTAATTGAATTAGTAAATCAAACAATTGACATTGGAGAGGCAGAATAAGTTTTGACAGTTTTTTTTTGTTGGCAACTTGTGCAGAACTCACCTGTTGGACCTCGTCGTCTCACTGATCCCTCTACAAAATGCAAGCGTTGCCAGCTCGCAGCGAATATAAACGTAATCAGTGACATAACTAGAACGATTGTAACGTCTGTAATAGGAGAATCAATCATCCTGATATGACCTCTATTGAAGATGAACTGAACTGTTAACAAAAGGTATGTTTATATTACTGCCATACGACTGTTATCTTATTTTCACGATATGCCGTGTGAATATTATCATACAACAAATCCACCATTTCACTAAAGAGTCCTAAATGGCATTAAACACACAAATAAAAATGTAAATTCAAAAATTACTGATACCGTCTTTTTGCCGACATTTATAGAAAACGGTGGTGCTCTCATCGATCGATTTCCTTCCCTATTGTTGTTATGTGGGTCTCAAGCATTGCGAACATTTAATGAAACGCACCTTAGGACAATAGATCACCAGAAGTAAGTTCTTTCAAGCACCGGTGTAGCATAGAGCTACACTGAAAATTAGTCTATCTTCTTTTTCAACACAATAGGCAGATACTTTCCTCTTTGTTTACACTACACCACATACTAATTTTGCAATTGAATAAAGCTAGTATGTGACAATGAAAAGGACCAATAATAATACGATACCGACATGGAAATCATAATACATAAGATATAATATATGATTTCTATGGATACCGAATGTGATCTGCTGGTTGTACCAACATAAAATGGGATTATCACGGCGGTGCCATAACGATCTATTTATATTTACAAGGTCTGTGGTTTCACTAAAGATATAACAATGAATTTGCCGCGTCGACCCTGAAAATATGTCTGATAAAGTTTACTTTCTTTGTCGTCGATCATCTCAAAAATCCAATTTATTAGCCTTTTGTACTTTACAATGTATGGAGGGCCATATACAACAGGGATAGAATATCTTTAGAAAAACATTCACATCAAGCATTTTGTTACATCAAAATCAACTCATAATCTGGTACAAGTAGGAAAATAAAATAGCGTGTGATACTTTCAGTTATATTAAAGAACACTTATTCACATTGATTAAAAAGGCTCACTGAAAGGAAATCACACGAACTCTTATTTGTATGATCAAAGCTCCAAACAAGAGATCCGGATATACAAGCTGACACAATCTATTAACCCCTTGTGTTCAAACACAATGCGATCTCCAAATACTTTGATGTTAATAAAAATAAACATTTTTATGGAAACAATTTTTGTTTTATTAATCCTCAAGCTGATTGTTATTCTAATAGCTACATTTAAATGATAAGAGAATATTCAGCAATTATATCACTGTTACATTCAATATATTCCAGCGGAGCTGTATTTAATACTACCACCAATTTGCGAATATTACTCAAATCCATAGCATGGAACAATGTCTATCCACCGTCTTGAGAAAGTTTAAACTTGAATTTGGGACTCTTCTCCATATTCCATATGTCTGAAGAGAATTTCTAATGTGCACACAATAAAACAATGTATACCCTCCAGATGCTAAAATGATCAATCTTAACTCCTGTTCATTCGGTTGCCCCAACCTCTTCTGTGGTCATCCTTGAATTCATCCTTGGCTCTCAATCTGGCAATGTTCTCATCATCATCTTCTTCTACTAGCTTTTCCTCATGTTCTTCTTCTCTGTCATCCTGATTGAGGGAAACTCCTGCTAAAGCTGCTTCTTGAAGTGTGGTGGGAGCCATTTTCTTCTTGTTAGGATCGGGAAAAATACCTTCTGCTACACGTTTGTCATAGAATTCTTTCACCTAAAGGCAAATAAATGTTCATACTAGCAACCGTAGATTAATGAAAGAGATAGAACATTCACAATTGCGCAGACTAACCATTTTCCCCTTAGTCCCCACTCTAAGAATTCAGCCAAGAACTAAGATTTCAACTGTGTTTCTCTCCAGTGCTCCTAAATCGCTCAGACGACGGTGCAGAATCAAGCAATATTTAAATTTCCCGGTTGGAGGTTATTTTGGAATATTTTGTGTTTGTAGATAGTGATATGCCATGGTGTGTTGTAAATAGTGTATTATAGTAGTGCAATTTTATGAGAGACAGGAAAGCAGATCACTTATTCCAGTAAGTTTTTAAAATTTTATACGCGTTTATGGTGCAGCCCACAGAAATGTTGCAGGGTAAGCCAGAGCCAAGCTTCGGATTTTTATAAAACGATAACTAATGATTATAATTTTAAAATGCGTTTTCAGAATTTATCGAAATGTTGAAATTCTTGTGATTGTAACTCACAATTCAGTAAAGTTGCATACGATTTGAAAAAATCGCCTTTTGCGTTACATTTGAAGAATGATACCAGACCCAGTGAGGTAAGATATTTTTGTATTGAAGCCGTTTTACACTAGACTTCTTATAGATGTATTCATTTTGTTAGAAAAATGATTTTTGTTTGAGAACAACAATCATTTTCAATTTTATTACAAATATATTCAAACTTCTTTGGATAATTTCGAGATAAGTTAAAACTGGATTTTGATTGCCTTACATACAGACAATGAAAAAACAAATTCTTCATTGTACTCAGGCATCTTACTCAGACCGATGTAAATATCTACTCGTCGCCCTCTCAAACTCACTGGATCTGTTCAATTTTTCGTGGTCTGCTATAAAGAGTAAAATTGAATTATTTATTTTATGAAAGATTTTTAAAGCATTTTTCCCTAAAATCAATTTTGTATTTTTATAGAATGTTACCCAGACTATTCTCAGTAGTGTGGTAGAGTTTCATAACTTTTTTATGTACGATAGGTATATCAAAGTTATACTTTTTAAAATGTACTTAATCATTCTCCTCAAATAGCTGATTTCAGGAAACTTCAAAACATTGAGTTTAAAGTGATTATTTTTCCGACCCAAATATCGACCAATAGAATTGCACCATTCGACGTCACGTGGTACAACCTACATGGTATTATACTGATAATTTTTTGAAAATTTTCTCTGGTAGTTGCTATATATAAAAAACAAAACATGATCCAGTCAAATTAACCACACTTCAAACTGACAGGTTGAATTCAATTGTGACAATTGGAGATTTTGCATGAAAATGAGTCGATTTGGAGTTTGTTCTCTGTCCACCATCGATAAAAAAGTCAAAGGAAATGTTCCCATTAATACGGAGAAAGCAAAAAAAACAGTTTGGAACCAATTTACTACTTTTTTGGGACGGAAAAATAATCCCGAATACACACGAGCTTCAAATTATCGATTATTCCGATAGGTTAGTTGCAAACAAATAAAAGTCGTCAAGTTTTTCAGGAAAATCACTCAGCCGCTCGTGATTTTAACCTGAAAACTTGACTCCTTAATTTGTTTGCACGAACTATCGAAATACCGATAATTTGAAGCTCTTGTGGTATTATAAGTGATTATTTTTCCGACCCAAATATCGACCAATAGAATTGCACCATTCGACGTCACGTGGTACAACCTACATGGTATTATACTGATTATTTTTCCGACCCAAATATCGACCAATAGAATTGCACCATTTGACGTCACGTGGTACAACCTACATGGTATTATACTGATTATTTTTCCGACCCAAATATCGACCAATAGAATTGCACCATTCGACGTCACGTGGTACAACCTACATGGTATTATACTGATAATTTTTTGAAAATTTTCTCTGGTAGTTGCTATATATAAAAAACAAAACATGATCCAGTCAAATTAACCACACTTCAAACTGACAGGTTGAATTCAATTGTGACAATTGGAGATTTTGCATGAAAATGAGTCGATTTGGAGTTTGTTCTCTGTCCACCATCGATAAAAAGTCAAAGGAAATGTTCCCATTAATACGGAGAAGGCAAAAAAACAGTTTGGAACCAATTTACTACTTTTGGGACGGAAAAATAATCCCCGAATACCATACGAGCTTCAAATTATCGGCATTTCCCTCAAGGTTCCTGAAACAAATAAAAGTCGTCAAGTTTTTCAGGAAAAATCACTCGCCGCTCGATTTTAACCTGAAAACTTGACTCTATTGTTTGCAACGAACCTATCGGGAAATACCCGATAATTTTGAAGCTCTTGTGGTATTATAATGATAATTTTTTGAAAATTTTCTCTGGTAGTTGCTATATATAAAAAACAAAACATGATCCAGTCAAATTAACCACACTTCAAACTGACAGGTTGAATTCAATTGTGACAATTGGAGATTTTGCATGAAAATGAGTCGATTTGGAGTTTGTTCTCTGTCCACCATCGATAAAAAGTCAAAGGAAATGTTCCCATTAATACGGAGAAGGCAAAAAAACAGTTTGGAACCAATTTACTACTTTTTGGGACGGAAAAATAATCCCGAATACCACAGAGCTTCAAATTATCTGGCATTTCCCTAAGGTTCCCTGCAAACAAATAAAGTCGTCAAGTTTTCAGAGAAAATCACTCGCGCTGGCTTGTGATTTTAACCTGAAAAACTTGACTCCTTAATTTGTTTGCAACGAACCTATCGGGAAATACCCGATAATTTTGAAGCTCTTGTGGTATTATAAGTGAATATTTACCAAGCAGCAGTGTGTTGAAAAAAGGACATAATTTCTGTATTGGTTTTTTTTTAAAACAGTTTGTATTTCCCTATCTTAACTTTTTTTAGGACTATTCAATGATATTAAGGCATTGGTCCAATTTTGATCTCAACATTACAAATTTCCAACTTTCTTATTATAGAATACTTCATTGCTTTTTTAAAAATACAGAAGGTTTTTCTTTTATAAATTGAAGACTGGCTGGATGCTGTGGTGTAGAAAATTAGATTGCCTAGAGAGTATAGTTATCTACAAAAATCATTATAAAAATCTACTTGATGAGGATTAAGGCATGATGTATTCCACCTTGTTTTCTTTAATCCCCATAGAACCATCAAGATCCCATTAGCAACTTGAACAATAATATGTGTAAAAACCCAATTATAAACATTAGTTATTTATTGTAATAACATCTAAAAATCCATTTATTGTAGTTTACCTGATGATAATTGCTGTAATTATTAGGTAGAGAATGTTCTATTTTTATGTTACTGATCTTGAATTTTATTTTATATTTCTATGGGTCATAGGTGTGCAATAATAGTTATTTAATCAACTAGTGTATTAATGGTGGCGATTAATGTTCGAGATAATTAATCGCCATTTTAATATACGAGTTGATTACAAAAAAAATCCGTCGACCTCGTTCGTGGGGTCAACGTAAAATTTTCGATATCCATTTGATTCAACTAGGAGGAAACTTATATTTGGATTTTAAAATACATAAATTTGACAGCGCGAAGGTAATATAATTTGACATTTAAATAATAGAGAGCATTGAGGTACTTTTGTAAATGTCGTTCAAGGGTTCATTGTAAGCCTCTTTTTATTGAACATCGAATTTTAACGCTAACTTGTATATTTATTCTCGAAACAGTGTGCTTAATACATAAAACAAAATCAAAAGAGCCAAATAATAGACCCTGTTATATTACCCGTCAACACAATAATATTAGTATGCCCATACCAACATCATCTTTGACAAAAAATTGCCTTATATTCGAGAGTAGGAAGATTTATAACCACCTACCTGGCATTCTCAAGAATACAGTAAATCTCGCACCATTTAGAAATTCAATTAAGAATATCCTTCTCAAAAAGGCATATTACAACCTTCAGGAATTCTATAGTGACAACCTTAGTTAGATCATTATGTATGACTAGCACTGTACACCCATTTATTTATTTTATTATATTGTAATTCCTCTGACTACTGAATGTAGTTTATATATCGTATAAATGTAATTTTTAATTGTTGAGTATTGTTAAAATTTTAACGTGTAGTATGACAATCAACTAATAACATTTTACCATGTTTTGGAAGTGTTATTAGTTGTGTTTGTATATGTGATGTATATATTTGTATTTATGAGTAAGTAATTTTTAATTTTAGTATAAATTAGTGTATGTAAATTTTAATTTTTTTTGTTTATGTCCCTTTCACAAAGCTTTGTCAACAAGAAACTATCTTAGACAATAAAGTATTTTTTGATTTGATTTGATTTGATTATTCGAATTTGTGTATGTTTAGTTGCCTATACCACAATTATACATTAATGGACCAAATCGACCATTTACAGGTTATTAATGGTCGATTTTGCAGTATGTTTGGTTGCATATATCACAATTATGCATTAAAAGAGCAATTGAAGGTTAATAGGGGTCATCGATTTCATGTAGATTAATAACTCGTTAATACGAGGTCGCCAAAAAAAACTTTACTGTATTTTTTAAATGAATATTATTTTTGAAGTAACTATTTTTAACATTGTTTGTTTTAATATTTTTAATTCCCCAACTTTTTACTGTGAATTTGGGGTTGAGAAAATTGCTGTAAAATCTCTTATAACATATTTCCATAAAAAAACTGGTTAAATATGTGAAGTTTGGCGACTCTTATTCTGAATCCACCTGTCTCTAGTTCCCCTTCTTAATGAACCCAAGTCGAGATTTCTGGCAGCCTTTGAGCACATTTTCATTGATATATGTTCCATCTCGTCTTTCCTTAATCTAAGCTAAAAACCTTTCAAAGAAAAAACTCACCGTCATTGTAGGCAAGGAAGGGTAACCGGCTCCATATACTGCTTTTTGCACTTCATCTTTCGTAATAATAATTGGCTTGAGAGGGGGTGGTGGGGGTCTCTTGGGTTGTGGTTTATCGTCCTTTTTCATACTGGCCATATGCTCCAGAATTGGTTTTTCCATATCAATACAATTCAATTCATCAATAGCTTCATGGATGAAAAGCTTGATCATTGTTATGAAATATTTTCTTTTGATTTCTTCATCTACATGCTCATTCTCCATGTTTTTCTTCAAATCTCCAAGTTTAGATTTCAGTTCTTTCTGTTCTTTGAATCTGAAAAATCTCTTGGTGGTTAATAATGTATTCAGGGTGACCCAGAGAAACTTTTTTTATGTCCAAGTTATCGACTCGATTTTTTTTAAACGATGGGTCTGACAACATTTATTTATTTATTAATTATTCAGGGGTAAACCCAATTTTACAGGTTGACATATATAGTTAAAACCTATAACAAACTCAACCTAGTTATATCTAAATTAATAATAATGATCATAATATTAGGTAAAATAAAACACAGAAGATACGAAAATTTCAAAGCTACATAATGAATCATACTAAGAAAAAATGACAAAGTTGATAAGATAAAACAGTTAAATGACAAAAATATAAGTGAAAAAAGAAATAAAAATAATTACAAACAGTTAATGAAACCAACCTTTAAAATGAGTGGATATCAAGGACAAATTCAAATTTACAAAATCAGACAACTTTCAGCATATCTTCTTTGATTTTTGTTTTGTGGATGAAATATTAGAACCGAACAAGTCAATGTGACAATTATAATCATCCCATACTTGACCATCCTGTTAAAAGGTGCATTTTGTGAAAGATTAGTTTGGTGAAAAACTTTGGGTTTTCTGGTTTGCCTAACTGGAACACTCAAGTAAAATTCAGAAAGTATGCAGGGACACTTGATAGTTCCTGATACGATTTTATGAAGAAAGCAAATATCCGAATTGATCCTTCTTTGTTCAAGAGATCTTATTTTGGGACATCCTTTATATGAATAGAAATATTTTCAGAATGTGGCTCATTGTAGGACCTATCGTTTAAAAAAAAACAAGTCGATAGCTTGGATATGGAGCTTGCATGCACCCCTGTATAAATGAAAGAAATACTCACCTCTGTATTTTATTTGCTCTTGTATTCACCGCAGTTTCTATTCGTTCTATTTCTGTATTTTCCCTGCGCTTTTCATCAATCTTTTTCTCTTGATAGTCACTCAACCCATATTCGTTGCAACGGTGTAAATAATCTTTAAAATAGATTTCGGCAACATCAACAATATCTTTACGTTCGCCCGATGTTAATTTCAAACTTAGTGAACCAAGAAGGGCTGGTAAAAGGAAATACTGAAGATCACTAGTAGAGACTTCTTCAATCCCTTCATTTCTGCTGAATATGCCAGCCAAGGAAACCAACCTAGTAGCTTCCTCTAAGGTTTTCATCGTTCTTTTTATACTCAACTGTTGAATAACATTTCAAAATTTATACAAGAAAAACTTTTCCATAAATAGAATATCACCTGTATATCGGGACTATTCGTGGGTTGATCACTATTTGTAATGTCATTGTAGCTGTCCAAGCCCCTTTTGAAGATGGATGAGAGACTTTGGACGTCACTTTCACTGATATCGGCACTTTTATTAGCCATTATTAGTTCCCGTGGGAAATATTCACATTCAAAAATAATATCTCAGGTAGGTTAAATTTTAATTTGTTTGTGTTAAATGACAGTTAATTCGTTGATATTTCTTAGTAGTCATTTTCTTCTTTTATTCAACATTCAACTTCCTTTTTGGATTTTTTTTAAGAGAAAGAATGGACACTAGATGTCTCTGTAAATGACAATACTTTCTAAAGTTTATGAGGTCATACATTTCAAATTAAGGTTGAGAGTGAATTTAAAAGATTCGATGGTTTTTATTAAACTATAATATTTTTTCTGATTATTTGAATTGAAATTCTAGAAGACTGACAACTGATGACGTCATCTGGTAAAATGAGACAATACATTTACAAAAGAACGCTGCTAAAAAAAGAATATGCCTTTTAATTTATTAGCCACCGCCAACTATTGTCTGTATTCTAAAACAGCAAAAGAGGGCGACCATTGATTTATTACTACTAGTCATAGTATATATATATATATATATATATATATAATCTTTATTTTCTCGGAATAAGGGACTTGGTCAGTCTATATATTTTTTATCTCATTCGACGTTTCGACATTGTTTATGTCATCTTCAGGTAACTTTAAAATAATGTAAAACATGTAAAGGTTAAAAACATAATACGTTACATAACATCAAATACGTTTGAAAATTAAAAGAGACATTAAAACTTACAATATAATTCAACTATTATTCTTTCATTTCATGAATGAATGAACGTTGTTGAATGTCTCAGATTGCTGGCATCGGGTTTGTTTTATCTGTTATCGTTATATATATATATATATATATATATATATATATATATATATATATATATATATATATATATATATATATATATATTATTCAGTTTTTATAGTTATAATCGTATTTGAGGTAATGAATCGGATTAGATGCTTTGAGTTGTTGAGAGGATTTGATGTTTTTATGGAAGTACCTCGAACAAAGTACATCTCCACTAATTTTCCTTGAGGACAAACATTGGTAGAAAGTAACAGAATACCCCCAACATCGAGGAACTTATTTCAAAATATATTGAGGTGATAATTTCTCAGAAACAAAAGCTAGAAGAATTCATTTGGGGTTATATTGTAACGAACCTAGGCCGGACCTGTCGCCTCACACGTTGCCATCGACAGCGATGAGATCATCCCCGGAGATATTCGAGAACCATCCAGTCGCTCTTCCGCGGAAAACAACGGTCAATATTGGAAACAATTGGAACATGCCGTCGCCAACTGCCAGAATTCGAAAGATCGGGAATTCTGTAACGGAGATAAATAGACAGCCCTCAAGTCTCACGAACAGTCTGAACGAGCCCATACGATCGAGCTATACAGTGGAGTTAGTAATATAAATTAAGTTGTAGATTAAGTGTGAAATAAATTAGTAGAACCAAGTTAAGTTTATTTACGTTACAATTGGTGTCGGAAGTGAGATTTTGAAAATAAACAAGTGATCGTGGAGTGGATAGTCAGAAAAATAAATTGATAGACCTTTTTGTACGCCCAAAATAGACAGTGGCCCGGTTTTCGCGAAGTGGACAATTGTGCGTGGGAATATAAACTGATACACTGTTCGCGTGAAACAGAAAATAGACAGTGGCCCGGTTTTCGCGAAGTGGACAATTGTGCGTGGGAATATAAACTGATACACTCTTCGCGTGAAACAGACAATAGACTGGTGGCCCGTGGAAAAGAATTCGCGAAGTGAATTTTTAACAAACTGATAAACTTTTCGTGTGAAACAGACTGATACCTCGTCAAAGACAAAATGTGTTCAAGAAAAGTGCGCCTTGCGGACTTGAAGGTAGCGGAATTGAAACAGGAATTGGAGGAAAGGGAACTGGAAACAACGGGTAAAAAGCAAGTACTCCAGGAAAGACTTGCAGAAGGACTTATACAAGAAGGTGAGGACCCCGAAACATTTTTATTCGAAGTTCCGGAGGTGATTTAAGTTTGGTAATGAATAAACTCGAAGAAACTACTAAATCCGTGAAAGAAGAACTGCAACAAAATTCAAGAAGTCTGGAAGAAAATGCTAGAAATCTGGAAGAGAAGCTTCAAGAAAATTCTAGAAATCTGGAAGAGAAGCTTCTAGAAAATTCAAGAAGCCTGGAAGAAAATGCTAGAAATCTGGAAGAGAAGCTTCAAGAAAATTCTAGAAATCTGGAAGAGAAGCTTCTAGAAAATTCAAGAAGCCTGGAAGAAAATGCTAGAAATCTGGAAGAGAAGCTTGAAGAAAATTCTAGAAATCTGAAGAGAAGCTTCTAGAAAATTCAAGAAGCCTGGAAGAGAAGTTCCTGGAAAACACAGAAGGTCTAAAAAAAGAATTGTGTGGTGTGGCTAATTTTCTAGAAGAAATAATGGGAACCGTTGAGACAGAGATAGATAAAATTAGGGAGCAAATGAACACGGAGGTAGATAAAATCAAAGATGGGGTCGAGGCAGAAATGGACAAAATAATGGAAACAATCAGTAAGCTAGAAAAACGAATTAATAGTGCGCCCTCCACAGAGATGGTTAACGAAAATGCAATGCTGGACTTGAGTTTGAACTTGGATAAAGTTCAAGAGGGAATAAAAGATGTCAAGATCAATTCAGAAATAGGGAAGCTTTCCATGAAGCCGCCTCAGTTCGACGGAAAACTCCATGGGCAAATTACCGCCGGCAGTTTGAAGCAGCGGCCAAAGCAAACGGATGGAATGCAGGGGAAAGAGCTGTAGCACTGACACTTGCATTACGTGGAGAAGCGACAAATATTCTACAAACTCTCACCGCCCAAGAACAGGAGGACTATGATCAGCTGATTAAACATCTAGAATTACGATATGGCCACGCCCATTTGGAACACGTATACCACTCCCAACTGAAAAATCGCTGCCAGAAATCGGGCGAATCCTTACAAGAATTCGAAGCTGACATTGCACGCTTGGTTCGTCTCGCATATCCAGCCACACCGGAAAATGTAATGGAGCGATTAGCGGTTCAGGCATTCTTGGATGGACTCCGTGACCAAGAAACCAGACAAGCGTTGACACTAGCTCGTCCAACACATCTCGTAGACGCACTGGCACGCGCTTTGGAATTTGAGGCAGCAAAGCAATCCTGCAAAAACCAAAGTAAAGTTCGAAGTATTGAAGAAGACTCACAGGAGCATGCTGACTTGGAAGCTGCCATAAGAAAAATGATGAAGGAAGTTTTGCCTGAGAAAAGACAGATAAGATGCTGGAATTGTGGCAAAATTGGACATGTGCGTAGCAAATGTCCAACATTCGAAAACACGACTCCGATGCAGGAAAACTAAAGAAGGTCGACGAGAAGGGGCAATCGTCGGCCTGTGTCCAGCAAGCCCCGGTTAACAACGCATATGTCGCTATCCTGAAACGACAGAACAGAGGTGTTTTCGTAGACGGTCTCATCAATAACGAGCCTTGCACCATGCTGCTAGATACAGGTGCGACTAGGACAATTCTCGGACCTTCCTTTGCCAGAACACCGGAACGAATTGAACCGACAACTTGGAAGCTACGCACAGCAACAGGGAGCCAGCTACTGTATATGGCGAGCTACCGATTGAAATAATTATGGGCAGCACTAAAGTGAAACATCAGGCACTTGTAGCGGACATCGAAGACGATGCAATCATCGGAATGGACATCATGAATTCCAGAGGGTTTGAATTGATTGGGCAGCACTAAAGGTGTAAGCGTACCTGAGAGGGCTGAAACCATTCTGGAGGCTCGCCTGGAAGATTTCAAAGACGGCGTCCTACGTGTCAACGGAGAAGAGCTGGTACTTCATGGGAGAAGTGAGGAGTTGATCCGTGTGTGTTGGCTGAAGATGTAAGCGTACCTGAGAGGGCTGAAACCATTCTGGAGGCTCGCCTGGACGGGAGTGCAAGCAGTGGAGACGTGGTGATGTTCGAGCCCAAACTTCATGATGAGAAAATTGGACGAGGGATTGCACTAGGGAAGACCTTGTTGCGTGCTGACAAATTTGTGCCGGTAAGGGTTATGAATGTCAATTATTTCCCAGTGACCTTGAAGAAAGGAACAATTTTGGGGCACTGCTCGTCAGTTTCATCTGTGATCCGGGGCGTACGAGGTACGATTAGCCAACCCAACAACTTGCCCACAGAACTAGAAAAATTAGTTGCCATCTCTTCCAAAGACATAAAACCAGCTCAACAGCCCAAACTAAGAGATTTAGTCAAAAAGTACCAAGACATCTTCGATACCGGACAAGGAAAAGGGGGTCGAACTAATGTGGTCCAGCACAAGATTGATACTGGAGGTGCTCGACCGATCCGGCAATCAGCAAGAAGACTTCCTCTTGCCAAGAAGGAAGAGGCTGACAAAATAGTCAGCGATATGGGAAAAGAAGGAGTTATCGAACCATCTGACAGTCCCTGGTCCTCTCCAGTCGTACTGGTGAAGAAAAAGGATGGATCGACACGCTTTTGTGTAGACTATCGCCAACTTAATAATGTCACGAAGAAGGACAGTTACCCTCTCCCGAGAATAGATGACACCCTAGACACGTTGGCTGGTTCAACGATTTTCTCGACCCTTGATCTGAAGAGTGGATACTGGCAAGTAGAGCTGGCTCAGGAAGATCGAGAAAAGACTGCTTTTACCATCGGCTCAGGATTGTGGCAGTTCACCGTTATGCCATTCGGGCTCTGTAATGCTCCCGCCACATTCGAAAGATTGATGGAAACAGTACTGAAGGGACTCTCATGGAACACGTGTCTAGTGTATCTCGACGACATAATTGTGGTCGGCAGATCGTTCGAGGACCACGTGAAAAACTTGGAGGAAGTATTCCTGCGACTGAGGAACTCCGGATTGAAGCTGAGCCCTAAAAAATGCCATCTGTTCCAAAAAGAAGTACGATACCTCGGCCACGTTGTCTCTGGGGAAGAAGTAGCAGTGGATGACCAGAAGATCAAAGCTGTTAAGGATTGGCCCATCCCAAAAGACATTCACCAAATTCGAAGTTTCCTTGGTTTATGCACATACTATCGCCGATATGTGCTGGGATTCGCTAACATCGCTAAACCACTGACCAGGCTCACGGAGGGCCAAACAAAGTTCCAGTGGTCCGAAGAATGTCAAGACTCATTCAGGAAACTGAAAGGAGCTTTGATCAACGCACCTGTACTGAGCTATCCCCTACCCAAAGGGAAATTCATTTTGGATACGGACGCCAGCAACGTGGGACTTGGAGCTGTCCTATCTCAGATCCAGGAGGGACAGGAGAAGGTCATTGGTTATTTCAGCAAGACGCTTAGCAAACCAGAGCGCAATTACTGTGTCACCAGGCAGAGCTGTTAGCTGTTGTAAAGGAGTGGAACACTTCTACAAGTACGTGTATGGAAGAAGATTCCTGTTGAGAACTGACCATGCAGCTCTCAAATGGCTCTTACAGTTCAGAAATCCTGAGGGTCAAGTAGCACGTTGGATCGAGAGACTCCAGGAATTCGATTTCGAGATCGAACATCGAGCCGGAACTAGCCATAAGAATGCAGATGCCTTGTCGCGAAGACCATGTCCAGATGATTGCTCACATTGCCGACGAGCAGAAGAGAAAGAAGCAACACTTTGTAGAACCGCGGCAATGGATGACAGCAAGATCCAGAAAGACCAAGAGAGAGACCCCGACCTTGGCTTAGTCGTCAGCTGGAAAAAGGGCAATCGAAGACCATCATGGCAGGAAGTCGCAGGTTACTCGCCGGCTGTTAAGTCCTATTGGGCACAATGGAACTCTCTTATTCTGGACAATGGGATCCTGAAACGCGTGTTGGAGGACGATATTGGTGGGGAAGACAGACGCCAAATAATTGTTCCCAGGAACAGAAGA
Organism: Gonioctena quinquepunctata; assembly: GCA_018342105.1. Taxonomy (NCBI): domain Eukaryota; kingdom Metazoa; phylum Arthropoda; class Insecta; order Coleoptera; family Chrysomelidae; genus Gonioctena; species Gonioctena quinquepunctata. The sequence goes on from JAFIRS010003528.1 coordinate 36,999, forward strand.
GAGGAAGTGCTGCGGGAAATCCATGATGGAGTCGCCGGAGGACATCTGGGAGTGACGAAGACCCTGCAGAAAGTGAGGCAACGGTTTTACTGGGCCAATTGTCAAGCTGACGTCCAGGACTGGTGCAGGAAGTGCGCTGTATGCGCTGCTAGCAATGGACCTCGAATACGACCCAAGGCCCCAATGCGTCAGTACAACGTAGGCAGCCCGTTCGAGAGAATCGCCATTGACATCGCCGGCCCGTTTCCCGTATCCGACCACGGGAATAAATACATCCTTGTGGCAATGGACTACTTCAGTATGTGGGCGGAAGCCTATGCCCTGCCCAACCAGGAAGCCATCACCGTCGCCGACGTCTTGGTGAAAGAATGGATATGTCGATTCGGTATTCCAATGGAGTTGCACTCGGATCAAGGCAGAAATTTCGAATCCAACCTTTTCCAAGAAATATGTCTACTGCTGAACATCCGCAAGACAAGAACCACGGCCCTACATCCGCAGTCCGATGGAATGGTGGAACGGATGAACAGGACGATCAACCGCCACTTGTCCAAGGTTGTCTCTGACCATCAAAGAGACTGGGACCAGTATCTTCATTTGTTCCTGATGGCCTATCGATCCGCAGTACACGAGTCAACCGGTCAAACTCCTGCTAGTATTATAATGGGCCGAGAACTGCGACTGCCTTGTGACCTGAAGTTTGGGATACCGCCAGGACAAGACACTGCGGGAGAGGACTACGTCAGCAAACTTCGGCAGAGAATGGACGACATCCACGAACGAGTCCGGTTGAACATCCAGAGTGCCAGCGATGAAATGAAGAAGACCTATGACATCAAGGCCGACGCTGGAGGATTTAAGGTTGATGACCTGGTTTGGCTGTACAACCCCAAACGTCGTCGTGGACTATCACCAAAGTTGCGGAACTCGTGGGAAGGCCCGTATAAAATCGTGAAAAGGATAAACGACCTTGTGTACCGAATCCATAAGCCACCCCGAGGGAAACCAAGGGTCGTCCATTTCAACAGGTTGGCCCTTACGCTGGAAACCATGACCAAGTTCGCACCCTCAAGCCACCGGAGGATGATATGACGTTCGAGAAGTTTATGTCCTTGTATTCAAACGGGCAGAAAGTTCTACATGGGGTTACTAGAGAGGAGTCACGAGACCTTTTCGAGGTGCCTGCTGACTACGCACTAGCGCACTGTGTGGCAGAAGATCTTCGAATGTCCAGGGGCATCGCCGTAGTGTTCTCCAAGAAATTTGGTCAACTCCAAACACTGCGGGAGCAGAATCCAGAAGTTGGTGGGGTGCTACAGTTGAAGAAAGGCCAGAGAAACATCTACTACCTAGTTACCAAGAGGCATTCCCAAGATAAACCGTCCTATGAAGATGTCTGGAAGAGTCTCACCAAACTAAGAGATACTATGGTGGACCAGAATCTGGTGGATCTAGCAATTCCAAAATTATCCTGTGGTATTGATGGGTTGGACTGGAGAGTCATAAGAAGTATGCTGGAGGCGATATTCAGATCCAGCGGCGTCAAGATTTTGGTTTGCTGTAACCCTCTTCCACGACCGATCATGAAGACCGTGGAGTGTTACTTCCATCGAACTTCACGGTGCAGATATGGGGAGTCATGCAGATATCGTCACACTCCAAGGATGAAATTTCGGGACGAAATGTCTTTAAGAAGGGGCAATGTAACGAACCTAGGCCGGACCTGTCGCCTCACACGTTGCCATCGACAGCGATGAGATCATCCCCGGAGATATTCGAGAACCATCCAGTCGCTCTTCCGCGGAAAACAACGGTCAATATTGGAAATAATTGGAACATGCCGTCGCCAACTGCCAGAATTCGAAAGATCGGGAATTCTGTAACGGAGATAAATTGACAGCCCTCAAGTCTCACGAACAGTCTGAACGAGCCCATACGATCGAGCTATACAGTGGAGTTAGTAATATAAATTAAGTTGTAGATTAAGTGTGAAATAAATTAGTAGAACCAAGTTAAGTTTATTTACGTTACAATATGTTGAATGTGCCATGAATCATTGAAGATTCCAGTTGATTCCTCAAACAAACATGAATGTTTGAAGTGAAAAGTAATCCTTCGTTTGGAATTAACAGTCCTGAGTATGTAATGAGTCGGTGGGAATGTTGTGGGAATGTATTACCTTTTTTCAGATCGGGTAGACCCTCGATATCTATTTTTGGAGATATTGATGAACAAACAAATTTGCTGAGTTCATTCAGTAAATTTTCATTCCAGATATTTTTTTTGTGCGCAGCCTCAACTTCCGCCATGTTTTTCGGGCACTTTATACGTGTATAACCCGTGAATATGAAGGTTTCAATGATTAAAACAAAAGTTCTCCATTTTTTATCCACGATGAGTTCTATAGTTTTTATTTTTTATACTAAGAATAAAATAAAAATACAAATTAATAGAAATATATGTTATCAGTAGAAAACGCTGTTATGGAATATGCCGCAGCGATACACGTAGTAAAACATTTTCGGAGAACTTATATTATTTCATTAGTTTTCCAAAGCCTCGTCCCGAATATCGTCGAAAACGAATTAAATCAATGAAACAAAAACATCTGAAAATGTGTCCTAAGTGTGCTGAATGTGATTTCTGGGTTAACGAGTGATGGTCGATTCCAACTGATTGATCATGTTTATAAATAAACATATACCTGTTCATTTTACTTCGTAGAGGAAAGTGGTCCAACAACAGAACATCCTGATCCCATCAGTTATGTAAAGAAATGATCATTTCATCAGGTGATTTTGATTCCTTTAATTAGTAATGTAAGAGTTTGTGCTATAACCTCAAATGATTAATGTATTTACAGGTAAAAGTAGCGAAGACCTGTTTAGCTTAACTATTAACAATTTGTGTTTTCTGATTATTTATCTTCATTTTTCTAATTATTGAAATATTAATTCAAATCTAACATGAATGTCATTGTTATCCTAACCTTTCTACAAGTTCAGATTTTTTTCCACCCTGTGGGTGGCAATGGCATTTCAACCATAGTTGTAGTTGGATACAATTATTCATATATTTATTAACTACGAATATTGATAACTGGCAATGAAATTGAAGTTGGGATATATATGTCTTTCCTTGTCATATTGGCAACGCGTAACTAAACCGTGTTGACCAGCCTTATTTAATAAAAGTGCCAGAAATTTTCATATTACCCGCTTTTTTAACATGGCAAATGCGCTTACGCGCAACGAGTCGTGAAAAGGCCTATTCGAAATTCATAGTGATTGTGTGGTGGCGACATCTATGATTTGTACTTCGAAGTAACAAGAGGGGGACGTTGGAAGCGCCTCTGGTGGTGCAGTTTCGAATGGGGTTAAAGACAAGGACATAACCTAAACCTACTTTCAGTACTCTATAAGAAATATCAGTATAGAACTCTTGTCTATGATAAGAAATTGTAGCCTTTGCTACGAATTCATTTAACTCTCTCAATATACGGAAATGGCATCTTTGAAACCAAGGGGAGCCAATGGAAAAATTGCACTCGATAAACTAACAAAAGATCTATTTCTGAAAGATATTTCGGAGTCCAGAAAATCTCAGGGAGAAAGTGATGACTTCGATTTCAACAAAAAACGTTGCAGAATTTTGTCCAAGAATGAGAATATCAAGGAAAAATCCGATGGAATATTGTACTGGATGTACAGAGACTGCAGGGTTCAAGATAATTGGGCTATGATATATGCTCAAAGATTGGCCATGAAGCAGAAACTACCTCTATTTGTTTGCTTCTCCATAAAAGATGCTCATCAGCAGTATCCTACAAAACGACATTTCAAATTTTTATTGGAAGGTTTGTTTATATCATTAATCCAATACCTTGGTGTCTTTATAGACGCTCATCTGAAATGGAATACACATGTGAATTGATAAATCCACGATAAAAATGAAGTTATTCTTGTGAATATCTAAACAGAAACAGAAAACAGCTACTTTCCTGGCTAAAGCCACTCTGGACATTGAACCACATCTGATATATATTTTGAAAGGACCCTAACTAGAAAAAAACAAATCAATCTATCATAACCCATGACAGGTTATAATATAAAAAAACACTGATTTCAAAGTGTCCCACCAAAAGAAATATTTCTCACATTTTTCCATCTTTGCAAAGTGAAGTTACTAGAAAATGTCTTTCCCAAATCTTCCAGTCTTTCTGATGATCTTGGAAGCGTTAAATAGATTTTCATTGACAAAAATGTATTGAAGACCTAGTGAATGCGATGTCAGTCTTGCATCAATGTTACAAATATCTATCAGATGTAGTTCAATGTCCAGCGTGGCTGTAGCCGGGAAAGTAGTTGTTTTCTGTTAGATATTCACAAGAATAACTTCATTCTTATCATGGATTTTTCAATTCAACGAAAAGTATTTATATTCAATTGAGAATGTTTCCCTTTTAAACAGATTAACTTTTTATTTGAAACTATAATAAATTCAATTTAAAGACGTAGCATCAAAACAAATGCACGCCATTGGTGCGTGATCGAAGAACATAAGAAGCTTGAATGTTGATAGGTTAGAAGCTTGAATGTTGTTATGTTAGAAGCTTGTATGTTGATAAATTAAAAAAAAATACCATAAAAGGTATATTACATCATAATATTTCGCCTACCTTACTTTGTTTTGTTAGAATATTCCTAGTTTTGCATATATATATATATATATATATATATATATATATATATATTTGTCATTTTAAATATTGTTCCAACAGTAATAATCCTAATTCTACAACATATCCTTTTTCATCATATTTATATTCCCAAAATTTTTAGCTGATTTTTTTAAATGATTTTTTACTACGATTTCATTGAGTTTTTTTAGAATATTTTTAAGCCTGTTTTATGTAATATATTTTTCAAATACTATAAATTGTTAATCTGACAAAACTAGATTTAAGATAGAGACGTATCCCTACATAGGACTTTTTAGTTTTCTTGGTTAAGCCCTGCATGGCATTTAACTGATGCCTCACTTCAACGTACCCTTGGGACCGCACGCTTCAAGTTAACATTATGGCAAATAAAAACGCCTGGTTCCAAGAGTACATCGCTGTTTGCTGGATGGGAAAATTTCAATTTAAATATACATTTTCTTTTTTTGAATTCACACTGTAAAATTTTCAAAAAAATGCTATTTTGAAAGTCTGTAAAATTCATGTTTGATGAAATATAATTTTTGTATTTAATTGCATTATTTTAGCAAATAATCATTTATTATCAGAAATTACATTGAATAATACAATCATTGTGACAACTAAATACTTTTGTAGCATTGTGAGTTTCAGAAAAACGAGAAACACTACATACATGTCCAATTGGACATATTTTTTTTGTCCAGACCAGGTGGCATCCATATAATGCCTTATTTTTTTTTAAATCAGCTGTCTAAATTGTTTTTTGCACAAAATCCATGGTAATGACATTTTTATTGATAAAAAATCAGGGCTTTTTAGGAAAAAAACTCCGGTCCCAACAGTATGATTTTTTCTCGCTCGCTCATAGCATACATGTATAATTCGAAAAATACAATTTTTCTAAATTACTCCCAATTTGAGTTCTGTTGGTGTATTGAAATAGGGGACAAATGAACGCCGGATCCTGCAACTTCAACAAATTATAACACTTAAAACAATTAAACTACAATAAACGGAAATAAATCAACATTTAAAACATGCCCGCATATGCATTATCGCAAGTCTGTACGTGTTCGAAACTTTACCGAAAGTGTACCTTCTGGTCTAACCTGCCTAACCAATAGCGGCGCGACTTTCTCAATCAAGTGTTCTGCATGCAATTATCATGTCTCAATCATTGTTGTCGTGGCACTTTTCTTTAACTTGAATGGATTATAATTTTTGTTTTGTGTTTTAGGTTTGAAATTGGTCCAGAAAGAATGTGAACATTTAAACATAAGTTTTTATTTATTGAACAGCTCACCTAAGGATTTGGCAAAATTGATTGAAAATAACAATATAGGAGGGGTCGTCTGTGATTTCAGTCCTTTGAAACACCCCAAAAAGTTACATGAATCACTTTTGGAGCACCTACCCAATGATATACCAGTAGTGCAGGTAATAACTTTTGCAATTATTATTTTTACATTTCAATTATATGGGCATCCCAAAAAATACAGTTTTTACACTAAAACTAAAAGAAAAAAATACAATTTCATGTCATTAAAAACGTCCTATTCCTCAAGACAACTAACTACAAATACCTATACAATAGGTGTATGTCGGTCGAATATCCATACAAAACTAACTACTTCCCTGGCTAATGCCTTGACGGACGTTGAATGACATCCGATCCTAATTGTGCAAAGTCATACAAGGTTACTTTGCAAATGTTTGTTGCGAAATAGATAAAATATTTATTCACTTCACTGTAGTCCAGTTTCAGGGTATTTGCCCCTCATCAGTACAGGGTAGGTCGAGTAGACAATTGACTAATGAAACGATCAAATGATCGTATTAATAATAACAATTGTGTTTTGAATGTTCCTTAGTGATTGTAAAAGATGGAAAAAGTGTTTGCACCCATTGTGTTTTGATTATTTAAGTATAACCCAACAGAAAGTTTCTGTCACCTACCAAAAAAATTACCTTCATTAAGTCCATCCATTCAATATTAATCTCAGTTTGATTTTGCAGGTAGATGCCCACAATATAGTGCCAGTTTGGAAAGCATCAGACAAACAAGAAGGAATGGCCAAATTTTTGAGAACAAAAATTACAAAACACCTGCCAGAATATTTGACAGGATTTCCTGTTATTTCCAAGCACAAATATTCTGGGAAACTAGACATAAAAAACAAGATTGAAAAAATTGATGATGCGTTTTCACATTATAAGCCAAAATGGGATGTAGCAGAAGTAAAGTGGTGTGGTGGTCCTGGCGAAGAGGCAGGATATTTGCAGTTACATGACTTCATCATCAAGAATCTAAGACACTATGGAGAAACTAGTAATGATCCATCAAAGGATAATTCTTCAAAGTTGTCTCCTTGGATTAATTTTGGTATATATAATTCAGATCTAGTATTTTTTTCATAATACCTATTAATCATTGGTATAGTCACAATATTGATCATTGGTATATAAAAAATAGCCTCACACAATGAGTGTTCGTAACATTGCAAACTGTGCAATTATAGGTTCGCAAAGAGAGCACCATCAAAATTTGGTCTAAAAAATGGACTAATCTCTTCTATTCACCAGTCCTGGATTTGCCAAAAGGCCATATAGGACATGGCCTACGGGCGCCAAATTTCAGCGAGTGCTCGCTTGCTTTGGTAAGCCATTAAGTTCGTGCGCCATTTAGTAAAACGTTGGTTATGTTACTGTTACTGCGGGCCGGCAATGTAAAGCTACCCTGATAGTTCTACAGTCGTAAAAACTACTTTAATCATGATTTATTTTATTACTAGTCATTCATTAATAAGATCCGAGAGATTTTTGTACATTCCAGATTAGAGGGTAGATTGTTTTCATACATATAACAATGAAAAGATGTCAATGGATAATTATCTCAAGTAAAGGTTTGAATAAATGTCGCCACTAGCCTGCCATTTAAACATGTTATAATCATGTACCTACATCTTGTTGTTTGTCAATAATTATCTAAACTCAAGTAGTCAAGCCAGTCACCTGCTACACAAACATCTTGTTTTGCTGCTTTAAATGAGGATTCTCCAAACTCTCTTTTAACGTTTCTCAAACTAATCAGTTCAAAATTTATATGTATATTCGAGCAAAGAAAATGGAATTCTATGAATTTTAGAATAGTAGATCGACCTAGAATAAATCAGGTAAACTTATAGACACTTTGGAATTATAGAAATATATAAAAAATTGCAATTTAAAATTCATAGGTCAGCCCATTTCAAAATTACAGGCATCTAAAATTTTTCCATAGGTTAAAATAGTATATTTTCAAATTGTGTAGCTAATCAAGATAGTGAGTTGTTAAACGTTTAATTTTCCAACATTTTTGGTGAGATTGCCTTGATGTACCAATAGTCCAGGCAATGAGGGAGGTTTCGTGAAAAACAAATGGCTAAATCCCTTAAGAATTAGATATAGAATGAAGTCATACCCGATATCAAATTTTAACAATAAAAAATTGGAAATAAAAAATATACTATTTTTTGTCCCTTGTAATATTTTTTTCATTTTCTGTTGAGTTTGCCATTGTGAAAACTGAGAAAATATCATGAAAATCCATAATATTTCTGGAATTTTATGAGTAATTTTTCTAAAACAAGAGAATGGTTTGAAAGTTACGTAAAATCAAAGCATTTTACGTGTTCTATACACAAGAGCTTTTTAAGTATGTATATATATATATATATATATATTCTTGAACTTGATTAGAGAAATCAAACTGATAGAATGAAATTCTCATCATCTCCTCCATTATATTACTATGGATATAGATTGAATAAAAAATCAATGTGTCACTAAAAATCGCATTCCTAAATAAATCACAAGAAATTTAATTCAGAAAAAATTTAATTACACTAATTTGAATACATTTGGATCCCTAGAATATTAAAAATGTATCCTATTCATCAGAACAAAATTCACAAATTATTTCATTCAAATGTTCAGTTATCCTATTTAACGCCAGAGGATTTTTGAATTGCAAATCAATATTTTAGTTCCTTCAAAACAAAATGTATTTATACCCAGCCATTAACCCGTCGGGCAAACATTTTTTACTAGTCAACTCAAAGGTTTTGGTTTTTCTAGGTCAAATTTCTGCACAGAGATGTGCACTGGAGGTCAAAAGTGTAGATTCTGTGTACAAGGAACAGTGTGATAAATATCTGGAAGAACTCATAGTACGAAGCGAATTAACAGATAATTACTGCTTCTACAACAATAATTATGACAATATCAATGGAGCAGCTAACTGGGCCAAGGAGACACTCAAACTTCATGCGTGAGTATCTGCCATATTGATCATTGTACAAAATGTTTGTTATATATGGTGGTTAAATATTTTTACAATTTCTGGTTTTGTAGCCTTACATAGAACTATTTGTCAATTTAAAGGCTACTTGTAAGTTTTTATATTTATTGTGATTATTTTCATTGATGTACTTGTTTTATGTCTCTCGAGTATAGCTTGCCAAAATAAAAGGTTGCTTTGATGCATTGCGTGGAATTTTATTTTCAACAGAAAAGACAAACGAGCTTGGGTCTACACTAGAGAACAACTAGAGAGAGCAGAAACACACGACGAAATGTGGAATTCAGCCCAATTGCAAGCGCATCATGAAGGAAAAATCCACAATTATATGAGGATGTACTGGTGCAAGAAGATCTTGGAGTGGACAGAATCACCTGAACAAGCCATTGAATATGGGTTGTGGTTGAATGATACATTCTGTCTGGATGGAACAGATCCCAATGGATATGTGGGTAAGTACTTTTTTAATGCAATTATAGACCAGGGCTGAAGCCATCAAAAATGGTAAAAAGTGAAAAAAAATTATAGTAGGATGAAACCCATTGGAAGAGGAAGAGAATATAATAAAAATGAAAGAAAAAATAATTTACGGGCGATGTGAGGTCGGGAAGTGGAAAGGGGTGAGTTTTTAAGGGTAAAAAACGGTTTATCTCGATTTCCGGCAAAACTACAAGTCCTATGGAAAGATCTACAACTTTTGTATTCACACTTTTTTCACATAACCTCAAAATTTATGTAAAAAATTGAAATAACCAAGTTTTTGGTTTTTTATTATTATCTTTTACAAAAAAAAATTTTTTTTCACGAAATTTGGTTAAAACTTACCTTTTTATGTCCCACACACACTGTAATTTATTTTATTTGAAATATTTATTTTTCCACCTTATTTTGACATAATATCGAAAAACCACCCTAATTTTCAATCAAAAATTCTCGCGTCAAAATATCAGCTTTTTCAAAAAGTCGGTGGGCTTTTTATTCGTTGAAATCTCTACTTTCTGATGGTGAAAAAAAAATACATTACTATGGTAAATGTTCTCAGAAAATGCAAATCCATGTTGATTTTCGGAGAGCAGATTATTTTTGTCTGTAAAGTTCATCAGCCTGTCAAGAAAAGCGTATTCAAATATTTTAGAAAAGCAGGAAGGAACAGTAATAGGCCTATAATTTTCCATTAATAGGTGGTTACATTTCTTGAATTGAAATATTTTTCTGTAAATTGAAAAATCCACGATAAAAATGAAGTTATTTTTTGTGAATGTCCAACAGAAAACAACCTCGGCTAAAGCCACGCTGGACATTGAACTACATCTGATAGATATTCTAAAAGGACCCTAACTCAAAAGAAAAAACTTGAATTGAAAATTTGCATTTTCATTCAGATAGTTATTTGATTTTCTATTCCAGTCTGAATTAATACACACATTGACTATTTGGTAAAAAATTACATATTGTTGCATATGGTTAACAATACATCAGGCCTTACTTGTAAATTGCACAGATGCTCATGCTATACTATGCACTATTTGAATCACACTTTTCATATGGGATAGTTGCCTGTGGCGCAGCAAACACTACTCATATAATAAAAACTTTTTAACAAAAAATTAAACCGACGAAATACAGAACTGAAAAGTAAAAAATATAATAAACCTTCTTAGTCTCAGTAACTAAGCTCCTAAACTAATGTAAGTAACTAATTTTGAGTCGGCGCCAAACAAACGAGCAAATGAATTAGGTAAGGCTTAAAATGATGGCATCGAGTTGCGCTGTGACATTCTGATAATTTTTTTGAAGTAATTTAATGATGTTCGTTGATTGTTTGTTTGGCGCCGACTCAAAATTAGTTACTTACATTAGTTTACGAGCTTAGTTACTGAGACTAAGAAGGTTTATTTTATTTTTTACTTTTTAGTTCCGTATTTCGTCGGTTTAATTTTTTGTTAAAAAGTTTTTATTTTTCAATTTTTTGTGGCTAAAATCTACTAGTTACTACCTACTTGTTTTTTGATTACTTCTAAAATACTTACTTACCCACCTTACTTCAACTATTACCAGTTAAATAATATGAATATTATAACACAACCCCCCAATTGTAACCCATCGTTGTGTTTTGATTTACTTTATTGAATAACTCCCTGTCGGTTGGCCCTAATGTGAATTCATTTGAAAGATACCGGGCGGCCCACACAAACTTGGAACTTCCAGAGTTCCTGCGAAATATGCCACTTCGCTGCGAAAGGACGACAGGTGATTATCTCAGCGTATACTAGGAACGTGTGATAGCACATATATGGGACACTTACCTTTGAGTTCGTTAATCCTCTGCCAAGGAATAAGACGTCTCTCGGTATCCACGGATACGGGTGGTGGGTTCGGCGTCCACGCCTAACCTTGGAGCACACTTTCCCAATTCCCCAGTATACCCAAAAGAAACGAACTGATTCTAACGATGGCTTTTATTTGAGAGATATTCTTATGAATGCAATAAATATGTGAATAAAAAAAATATGGAATGGAAACTAGATAGAATATTTAACACGTTAAACAAATTGAGTGAGCTCGTGAGCAACTAAGTTAATTGAATGACACTCTGTAAGCAATGGTTATGAAATTAACTCTCACGAAGCTTAGTTACTTCAACAGTTGAACAATTCTACTTCGAACCAAGAATTCCACAGTAACCGGTGAGCGGAATTTGGAAATTATCTGAACCCAACGAGTCGACGCTAATTCGCCCGTATCTTGACTGTTCTCTAGTTCGACCGAAGAAAGGAACTTATTGACTTGTCTACAATTCCGGATCAGTCAACTAACTCGAGCAACGATGAAACACCAACTCGTATCTTTCTGCGAGGATTTACCTCGTCCAATTTCAACTCCCCGATTTTCTCTGAAAAACCCTATTACAGCAAAATTTTGGCTGGCAATAAAAGTAAATTCCACCCCTAGTCTAATCAAATCGTACGGGCATAATTACCGAACCAATGGGGTGGTATTTTGCCAAATCGTAAACCAATTTGTTATGCCTCTGTCGACCAATCCGAATCTTAGACGTAGGTGGGGATATCCCGGGATATTTGTCCTCCGAGAGGTGGCGCCTCCCCGTTACTCGCGCAGTACGACTTGGAACTTATGGAATTCTTAATTCGACTCTTTCGTGTTCTAACAATAATTCTCTCTTTTAGACTGCTAAAAGTGATTGCCCTGTACAGCTAGAGTTTCGGGTTTTCATTTGGAGGAAAAGCAATCTAAAAACCTCCCCCCCTTGACTCATTGCAGTCTATCAAGCCCTTAATCTACATACAAATAATTGTTCATGTGAGTGCTAATTCATTTCGCCAATGAAATCCAACAATTTTCCCGTCGCATAAAAATCGATTACAAATGGTCGCTTTTGGGCCAACGACACGACATTCCTTAGAAAAATTCCCATTCTGCGAAGGTTCGATTCATACGTGACGAAACAATACGAATTGTTTTACAAGGGGTTTGTTTTTCTGAGTTTTCGTCACACCAAATTGGACCCCTGCTTGGAAATTTTATTTGCTCCCGAGATGGTCACGAAAGCTTGCAGATGTGACACTTCCACGAAAAATACTAATTCTTGCCTTTGGCTCTTTTTTTCCCAGCCCTGTGTCACAGATGGCAATGTTTCTGAAAACTGCTATTTTTGAAATCTTCTAATAAATTTAACGGTTTATGCCCCCTTCAAAGAGCTCTTAGGATACTGAGAATTCTCTTTGGAAGCCGCGATATCTTCTTACAGGGTGTTCCTAAGATTTTGTTACAATATCTACTTTTACTATTTGTTGTAATATAAATTATTTTTGTTGTTCTGGTTAGTTTATTTCATTACTTTGTATATCATTCCATCCTCTCATGGAATATAATGATTTTGGCGGATGTGGAACAAAAATAATGTCAGTAGTGATCTGTCATTGTCAACTACGTATGTGTGTGCCAATGTTCACAAGTGAAAAATCAATTATTCCCTATTTTTCTACCCGCAAGGGTTGATAATTTCATTCGATATCCAAATATAAGGTATATTCTATCTATTAAAAAAAGAATCATCCAAATCGAAGAACCCAGTCCAAAGTTATGCCTGATAGAATCGGTTAATGGACCAGAATTCAGAGGGTGAGTGATCAATACCCTTCATTTTGCTACCCTTGGGGGTGGATTTCCTCTTTTAAATTCAAATGGGACCACCTTCGAAGTACACCCTATCCACTGTAAAAAGAATGATCGGAATCGGACGTCTTAGTAAAAAGTTATGCGTGATCAAACATAAAAAAAAAAAATATACGCGTCGACTAGAGAACCTCCTCCTTTTTGGTTTCGTCGGTTAAAAAATATTGAACAGATACAAAAACTAGTATTTAAATTAACTTACCTCTCGGAAACATTATTTATAGAAACACCGATTCTAGACAACAACTATACTTTTACAAAACCACAATTGGACAACATAAAAATAAATACAAACTTAAGATAAATTGAACACCAATATGTACATCGTCACAAAATGAATGCCTCCTATGTAATGAATTTGCAGAGCAACAACCTTCAGTGTTCTTATTCATACTTAGCACCTCGGCTGTATAATCTCATTCCATTGGAAATCAAAACAATCAGCAGCATTACCTTTTTAATAAAAATATAAAAGTTTAAAAAGTTTACTGGCTGTTATTTTTACATTCATATGATTTTCATAAATTATTTTTCAGGAGTCATGTGGTCGATATGTGGCGTTCACGACCAGGGTTGGAGGGAGAGAGAGATTTTTGGCAAAATCCGGTACATGGTGGATTATAGTTTGAGACGCAAGTACAACATGGACGCCTATTGTGCAAGATTTGGTCGCAAGATTTTGGGTGATTCCAAGAAAAATGCTGCCATCATACCAAAAGAGCCGAAAGAATCCAAGAAGAAACAAGTGGACAGTAAGAAAGGAGCTAAGAGGAAGGCAACATAATCGAAATATGATATGTGACTTTTTTTTTATTCTACTCACTACCAGGGTTATTATATATATAATACTGACAGGGTTACGGCGAAACCTTCATTTTTGATGACACTGATGTGTGCCAGAATAGCCAACTTTAAAGAACTTACCTGACCTTACGTCTGGTCACCCGAACTCTCATAAAGCTGTTCTATGCCGTAACGCTGTGAATATTATATATATATATATATATATATATATATATATATATATATATATATATATAATAACCCTGCTCACTACACCATCTTTTCATAAAATCCACTTAATTTTGAAAATATACAATATTTTTTGTAGTTGTTGGCTCTTGAGCAATGCACTACGAAAAGCTTAAAGTAAAAAAGGAATTCATCTTGAATCTGAATGTGTGTACCTTTAGAAATTGATAAGCAGTAAGTTTGATATGCTTTTCTTGATATATAATTTCTTCACTCTTTTTTTAACTTTGAATACAGTTCACTCAGTTTTCCACAAATCAATTCAAAATTGTGCCATTGTTTGGTCCTTCGAGCCGGATTTTCTTTTATTTTGAACTTTTGAGCTCCTATTTTTCTTGTTCCTCTCGAGATATTGCTTCCTCTTCGTAGAGTCCTCAAGTTGGGAGATTGAGGAATAGTTCTGAATTTATATGGTATATGTCTGCTAACAAAATTATCCTATTTTGTTTGACAGCAGAATTAACCTTCTGTTTCCCCAAATATTCATTCAGTCAAATTGGGTAAAATGGATATTGAAGGCGATGGTACCCCTCCAAGACTGAGGAAAGCAGCAGAAAGTGCAAATTTATTACCAAAAGAATCGACAGTTTGTATCTTGAATCATATGAAGAATTCCTAGTAATTGAGTATGACTCAACAATATTCAGTTTTACAGCTTTTGTTTTTCATTATTTCTTTGGAAAAACAATTTTTTACGATAAAAATTATGTCAATAATTATAAATATTGATGATAGTATTTTTTGTCAAACTTGTAAGGCATACACACTGAGATTTAAGATTGGTTGTCCCAAATCTCATCCACTCTCTGTACCGCGACAAGGGTTAACAAAAAAAACCGTATTAATTTCAAATTAAAGTTAACCCATGAGCAGCATCAAGCCGATTAATATAATTCATGAAAGTGGAGAAAAAAAAATTAACTAATCAAATCTCAATCTATTCGAAATACTCTTCAACCGATATTATCAATAAATTGCCTTTATCTTTTTCAAGTACCTTGAAAACTACCTCATAGTATTAGGACCATTAAATGTGTTTCTTATTGTGAAAAGTCTTTCTATATATAGTTTATGTGTTATGTGTCTATTTAAAACTATCACGATTTTATAATATATGTTATTGTTTCCACAAATTGTCAAACAATGTGGAAATATAATGGCTAAAAGCAAGACATTTTTATTTGAAAATTAAATGGGATGGAAAATACATAACATTAAGTTTTTTATTTCTCTCATTTTTACCTCTCAAAATAATAATTCATGTTCTATAAATTGTGGAAGGTTTTTAACTGACGAAACCAAAAAGGAGGAGGTTTTCTAGTCTACGCGTATATTTTTTTTTTATGTATGGTCACGCATAACTTTTTACTGAGACGTCCGATTCTGATAATTCTTTTTACAGTGGATAGGGTGTACTTCGAAGGTGGTCCCATTTGAATTTAAAAGATGAAATCCACCCCTAAGGGTAGCAAAATGAAGGATATTGATCACTCACCCTCTGAATTCTGGTCCGTTAACCGATTCTATCAGGATAACTTTGTACTGGGTTCTTCGATTTGGATGATTCTTTTTTTAATACATAGGGTATACCTTATATTTGGATTTAGAATGAAATTATCCACCCTTACGGGTAGAAAAATAGGGGATAATTGATTTTTCACTTGTGAACATTGGCACACACATACGTAGTTGACAATGACAGATCGCTACTGACATTATTTTTGTCCCACATCTGTCAAAATCATTATATTCTATGAGGGGATGGAATGATATACAAAGTAATGAAATAAACTAACCAGAACAACAAAAATAATTTATATTACAACAAATAGTAAAAGTAGATAATCATATTATTTAACTGGTAATAGTTGAAGTAAGGTGGGTAAGTAAGTATTTTGGAAGTAATCAAAAAACAAGTAGGTAGTAATTAGTAGATTTCAGCCACAAAAAATTTAAAAATAAAAACTTTTTAACAAACAATTAAACCGACGGAATACGTAACTGAAAAGTAAAAAATAAATTAAATCTTGGTAAAAAATAAATTAAACCTAGTCTCAGTAACTAAGCTCCTAAACTAATGTAAGTAACTAATTTTGAGTTGGCGCCAAACAAACAAGCAAATACAAATACTTTATTCATCACTGGAGACCTTTGTACAAATAATAAATATATATCCACAAACTGCACAAAAGTTCATTGGACTAGTCAATTATACACTAATAAAAAATATATAAAAACAATAGAGCTGAAATTTATAGAATATAATTTACAAAAATATTTGCGATGGACAGTTAAAACCAGTTATATATACGTGTTCAAGGATAGCTATAATAAATCATGCTTCTAAATATTCATTTATAGTATAGAATGCCTTACTCAGCAGATATTCAGATAAAGCTGATTTAGCTTTGTTAACATTAGCGAGATTGCAGAAGAGACTGATGAATTTGTTAAGAAATTTTATTTGTTGATATGTATGGGAGGCTCGACTGACTGTGAGTCAGTCATAAATCATCATAAATTAGGTAAGGCTTAGCATCGAGTTGGGCGGTGACATTCTGATAATTTTTTTGATTGTTTGTTTGGCGCCGACTCAAAATTAGTTACTTACATTAGTTTAGGAGCTTAGTTATTGAGCCTAAGAAGGTTAATTTTATTTTTTACTTTTCAGTTCCGTATTTCGTCGGTTTAATTTTTTGTTAAAAGTTTTTATTTTTAAATTTTTTGTGGCTGAAATCTACTAATTACTACCTACTTGTTTTTAGATTACTTCCAAAATACTTACTTACCCACCTTACTTCAACTATTACCAGTTAAATAATATGATTATCTACTTTTACTATTTGTTGTAATAAAAATAATTTTTGTTGTTCTGGTTAGTTTATTTCATTACTTTGCATATAATTCCATCCTCCCATAGAATATAATGATTGTGATAATGACACTAGCGATCTGTCATTGTCAACTACATATGTGTGCCAATTTTCACAAGTGAAAAATAAATTATCTCCTATTTTTCTACCCGTAAGGGTGGATAATTCCATTCGAAATCCAAATATCATCAACTATGAGGTATACCCTATCTGATAAAAGAAGAATCATCCAAATCGAAGATCCCAGTACAAAGTTATGCCTGATAGAATCGGTTAACGGACCAGAATTCAGAGGGTGAGTGATCAATATCTTTCATTTTGCTACCCTTAGGAGTGGATTTCATATTTGAAATTCAAATGGGACCAACTTCGAAGTACATCCTATCCACTGAAAAAAGAATTATCGGAATCGGATGCCTCAGTAAAAAGTTATGCTTGATCATACATTAAAAAAAAATACGCGTCGACTAGAGAACCTCCTCCTTTTTGGTTTCGTCGGTTAAAAAATAGTGTCCCTGGGAAGGGGCAGATCTACTACAGTGGTTCTTTTTTCTCAATGAAAGTGGAACTGAAAGGGTTTAATAAAGCTACTTACTACATTATACTGACGGGACTTGGGTAAATGCTGGGCACACCAAATCCAAAACTTGGGTGGACAACCCACGTCAACAAGAAGAGCATTTCTCGATGGGCTTTTAACCGTATTGAAAAATCCCTCGGGTAAGTACCCAATATTTGTGATATAACTAATTCATCTATGTTAGAAAATAACAAAGAATTAACTTGAATTAGAAATACTAGAAGGCCTAGTACCGTACCCTGGGGTACCATTCTATCATTGAATCAGATTTTTAGTACCTGTTCTATTATCAAGATAGTTTCTTAAAACCTTGTGCACACTGTACCTCTGATATTATAGCATTCCAATTTTAAAAAAAAGCCATACTTTTGAAATATATATTGCAAACTACCTACCCAAAAAAAGTGTTAGGGTGACAAAGCTCCTGGATTCAACAATCATCAGTGGTTTTTCCCCCAAAAAGTGCAACAAAAATTTAACTTAAATCAAGTGCCTTAGTGGCAGTATAATATATTCCGACTTATTACAAAAAATAATAGTTTTAAAAAACTAATAAAAACACGCTTTTATAGAAAACCAGACTAAAAAATAGAAAATAAGAAAAAAATCACCTCGGCCAACAATTACCTGTGATCTGAGACATTTCTTACTTTACTGTTATTATAAAACTCTGTTATTTTTCGTTGAAAAGTTTACAAGCTATATAAATACGCTCCCGAGAATACACTCATAAAGATAGTTATTTTCGCGTTTTTTGAGTTGAAACTTTTACTAGTGAAATCAGAAAAACTTCGCCGTCACGGTGATAAATTAGGATAGTTAGTACATATAACGCATCCTCGTGAATTTGAACATAATTGCAGCTGAGTGAAAATCAAAGTGCTGTTTTTTTATATCCAATCTCGCAAAAACTGTCAACAAAGCAGGCCAACAAAAAAACAAACACCTGCCAATTAGCCTTTTTTTCTCGATCCAACAATAGAACTACTTATACAGGGCAGACCACAAGCTCCAAACGATCAATTATGGCATTGAATTGTTGCAAATGCAATTTAGATATTGTTGCGACAACTACTATGAATGTGACTCTTGCAAAGGCCATTCATAACCAAGTGGTATTGACGGAATTAAGCATCCGAGTGAAGTGCATGCAACTTAAGAAACGGATTCTTAGATTTTTATGCAAGGATTGCTGCAGTGGCCTACTGATGATACCAACAATCATAAAATCTCTGGACATTCTTAAATCGGAAATAAACCAATTGAAAGAAGCAAATAGGACACTCCCTAATCCTGCGATAGGTAGAAATGATCCTGCCGAACTAAATGATATAATTGCTGAAATAACCGATCGAGAATCGCGCAAAAAAAACATATTATTACTTGGTCTTCCTGAAAATACTTATGATCAAACAGCTGATAAAACCTCCGTCCACGAAATAATCAATACTGTAAATCCGGAAATCACACTCAATATCAACGAAATGAAAGCCTTCAGATTAGGACGTCATGATGTAACTTCGAGCAGACCCAGACCCATAAAACTCCTTTTATCTTCTCCAAGCGATGCCTATTCGATTATTTCTAAATCGCCTTAGAGGGAGGCCAATCTGCGAATTAAGTATATCCGAGGGGAACCCAAAATTGTAAAAAACCAATAAAATAATAAAGCTATATAAAGAAATCAAACAAGAGTTAGTAAACCGTATCGCCAATGGGGAGGCCAATCTGCGAATTAAGTATATCCGAGGGGAACCCAAAATTGTAAAAAACCAATAAAACTGTCTAATAAGGAGACCCACTCCCATCTATACTGCTACTACCAGAATGTACGAGGACTAAATACAAAAACCCACGAATTCTACAAAGCTTCAACCATTGCAGACTATCACATAGTAGGAATTAGTGAAACCTGGATTCAAGATAACATTAACAACTCCGAACTATTTAGTGACAATTACCTAGTGTTCAGATCCGACCGTAATCTCGAAGCAAATGGAGTGTCTCGGTGGGGAGTTCTAGTGGGAATTAGATCAGACTGTATTGCAACTGAAATTGACCTCTCCGATATCGACAGTCGTTTCACTCTATAGAAGTAGTTGGCTGCAAAGTAACGTTTAAACATAAATCTTATTTCATATTTGTAGTATATATTCCACCCGTTGTAAGTACTCAACATGTAATTAACTTTTATGAGACGCTAGAGTCTCTTGGAAACCTATATGGAAGTAATTTGATAATTTTTGGCGATTTTAACGAACCTAGCTTTATAAATGAAGAAGACAACTCATCTGCTACTCTCTTGGCTCTAAGAAACCTTATCAGCTTTTTGAATTGAAACAGCACAACACAGTTCTCAACAGGTCAGGCCGTACTCTAGATTTAATTCTGTCAAACATCAACTGCTCTGTTGAAAGAGACGACCTACCCTTCAGTAACGGAGGATATGTACCATCCTGCCTTGAAATTTTCTATAATAATTACAAATCCATCCACTAATTTCACCTATAATGAGAACTTCTCTCACTATAACTTTCGTAAAGCTAACTTACCTTTATTATACTCTCTACTTACAAACATGGACTGGCTACCTCTTAATAATCTCTCTGATGTCAGACTCTGAATTGGAAACAGTCTATAACATAATCAACCCAATCTTAAACCAATGTGTTCGATGCAAAAAAATTATACAAATAAATACCCACCTTGGTACAACAAAAATATAATACGTGACATAAAAGCCAAAAATAAAATCTTGAAAAAATTTAAAACTACAAAATTAGAAACCGATAATAATCAATACAGATCACTTCGAAAAGTCAATAAAATCACAAGTCTCCAAAGCCTATAATGAATTTAAAATAAAAGCAGAAAACACAATTAAATCTGACCCATCGAATTTTGGTCTTATATTCACAGCAAAAAGGTTCATCAAGAATTCCAGGGTTCTACATCTAGAGGTGTGGAATTCAATAACCCTCACGAAATAGTCAATGCCTTTGCAACCTTCTTTGAGAGCGTTTTTGTGAAAGTTGACCAGACTTCCATACAAAATAACAATATAATAATAACAAATAACCCAACTATATCAGTCAGATCATTTTCGGAAACTGAGGTAGAGAGTGCATTGAAAAACTAAAACCAAAACTCACCTGTGGAGCGACCAAATTCCAAGTTTTTGGCTAAAGATTGTGCTTGTATATTCGCTGAACCACTTACAATAATCTTCAATTTAGCATTGACAACCAATTATTTCCCAGATATATGGAAAGTATCAAAAGTCAGTCCAATATTCAAGTCAGGGAAAGTAAAGCGATATTTTGAATTACAGACCAATAACTCTCCTGTCAAACTTTGCAAAGGCCTTTGAAACATGCTTGTATAATAGAATATCTCCTAATGTTAGAAACCTTATTACCACAAATCAACATGGTTTTATCAGCAAAAGATCGACAATAACAAATTTGATGTGTTTCACTCAAACAATACACAACAGTTTCGAAAGCGGTACACAAGTCGACACTATCTATACAGACTTCTCAAAGGCCTTTGACAAAATTAATCACAAAATATTACTGAACAAGCTGGATGTATTCGGTCTAGGCGAACCACTCTTGTCATTTTTGATTCCTACCTCACAGACAGAAAATTATATGTTGAACATCGAGGTCACAAATCATTCACCTTCACAGCATCTAGCGGTGCACCCCAGGGAAGTGTATTAGCCCCATCCTTTTTTCCATATTCATAAATGATATATGTGAAGAATTTTCTAGCTCCGTAGACGTTATTCAGAGACACCTGAAATTATTTCGACCCATTTCTTCATTGGACACTGTCTAGTACTTCAGAATGACATTGATTCCTATACAATTGGTGCAAAGTTAATAAGCTACCTCTGAACATACAGAAATGTAAATACATGATCTTCAGTCTAAAAGCAAATATTACTCTTTATCCTTACCAAATAAACAATCATATCCTGACTCAATGTTCAGAAACCAAAGATTTGGGTATCTGGTTGACCCTAAGCTGAACTTCTCATTACACATAAATAAAATCACTTTACAAGCCAAAAGAATGCTAGGATTAATATTTCGGACCTGCAATGATTTTCGAAATATTGATTGCTTTACTAAACTCTTCAACTCATTTGTAAGATCAAGACTGGAGTATGGATCTCTAATTTGGGCCCCAATATATAACGTGCAAATACAAGCTGTCGAATTGTGCCAAAGAAAATTTATGAAATATATGATATTCAAATTAGACGGTGTTTACCCCCAGCAAGGTTGCTGCAACAAAATACTTCTCGATAGGTTCTCTTTCCTATCTTTAGAAAATAGGAGAATATATTATTCATGTATTTTTATATTTAGAATTATACACGGTTTGATAGACTGTCCTGATATTCTGTACAAACTTGATTTCCACGTTCCATAGAGTAGCAGAAAAGAGTCATGCTTCTACCTACAATCATATAGAACAAATCTATTCACCAAATCACCAATACACACTGTATGCAAAAGGTACAATGAAATTTGTTCTCCTACTGACGTCTTTGCAGATAATCTTAGTAATTTCAAAAATAAAATTAAAGCACTTTTACTTCAAAAGCTGTAACAATAATTAGTTGATTTATTTTGTTCTAATCTATCTTTTTTTTTTTTTATTATTCTCATTACTCATTCTTTTTCAGTACCTTTACTTATTTGTAAGAAATTGAAATGTAAACTTATATACATATATAAATTTCTTTAATTGGGATCTCTCCTGTTAGACAATAAACCGATTTTTTTTTTTTTTTTTTACTGCCCTAGGTGTGTAATGTACTATATAATTATTGATACCATGCATCCCACGCTTTTTTTTAAATGAAATTAAATTTTTTCTTATTTTCTATTTTCTTAGACTGGTTTTCTATAAAAGCGTGTTTTTTAGTTTTTTTAAATTATTATTTATTTCCTAGTTTTTAGTGTGGTTTATTTATAAAAGCGTGTTTTTTTAGTTTTTTTAAACTATTATTTTTATAATTTTTTTACAAATAAAAAAATGGAATAATCTTATCAAATTAGGTAATCATAATCTCCGACCCCAAAAACCCCCACATACCAATTTTGAATAGAATCAGACCATAATCACAAAACTCGGCCGCCATCTTGAATTTGTCAATTTTTACAAAAGAATCATAATATTCGACCCCAAAAACCCCTACATATCAATTTTGAATAGAATCAGACCATAATCACAAAACTCGGCCGCCATTTGAATTTTTCAATTTTTACAAAAGAATCATAATATTCGACCAAAAACCCCCACATACCAATTTTGAATAGAATCGCACCATAATCACAAAACTCGGCCGCCATTTTAAAGCCGCCATCTTGAATTTTTCAATTTTTACAAAATAATCATAATATTCGACCCCAAAAACATACCAATTTTGAATAGAATCAGACCATAATCACAAAACTCGGCAGCCATTTTAAAGCCGCCATCTTGAATTTTTTTATTTTTACAAAAAAATCATAATATTCGACCCCAAAAACCCCCACATACCAATTTTGAATAGAATCAGATCATAATCACAAAACTCGTCCACCATTTCGGAGCCGCCATCTTGAATTTTTCCATTATGATAAAAGAATTGTAATCTCCGACCACGAAAACCCTCAGATACCAATTTTGAAGCGAATCGGACCATAATCACAAAACTCGTACGCCATATTGGAGCCGCCATTTTTTTTTTTTTCACACAAAAATTTCTTAATGCATTGTCACCAGAATTATGTACACCTGCCAAATTTCAAATCATTCGGACGTCTGGAAGTGGGTCAAAATCGCGCCCAAAGGAGTCGGTTACAAACAAACAAAAGTGAAGCTAATATAAAGCATGTAAAAAGGGGTATTTGACAAAAAACATTCAAATATTCAGACAAAAAAAAATTAATGCAGAAGTAGAAAAATCAAAATTCACTGATTTTTCATCCCGAGTTCAGAAATAAGTTTTTAGATAATAATAGTCAAAAGCAAAAAATTTTTTGGGAGAAATCAAATTTTTCTTGAGTCACCACAAAAAAATACCACCCTCTTAAAGTCGGATTAAAAAAAATTACAAATGATAAATGTTTAGCAATATTTACAAATAAAAATATCTCAAATGGCAATATGTCTCAAATTCAAAATCTTACAATTTATCATAATTGTAAGCAAATGTGCTGAAACGAAATATCAAGTCAGTATCACAGATGTTTTATTGAGTCACCACAGGAAAATACTCACTTGAAGGTCAGATATAAACAAAATCCAGAAGTTGTTTTCCAGATATTTATTTTTAGTAACATTTACAATAAAAAAAACAAGTGGATATCTCGATGAAAACGCGAGATGTAGCAAACTTTGAAAATTTACAATTTACCCCATCTCACCACAATCGAATTGGAATTTAAAAATAAAACTTTCCTAGTGGCATATATCCTTGAAATTTTATGAGTGAGTCATTCAATCAAGAAGTTGTCGCTTATTAATATGGCATTGGCAATCCTGTTTAAAATGCAAATTTCTTTTTTTCTTAAAATAATTACGAATTTATGTAACTCATCAATTTACTTGATTTGAACAGACTTCCTACGTAATGATCTAATCATTTGGAACTCACAGAACTATACAATTTGATAACAATGAGTAAATGATTCAAATAAACAGACCTACATTAAATATATATATTTAATACTTATACAAGCAAATTTAATCAACATGCGGCTCTTTGTTTGTGAAACTTAGCCATCCTATCCTCGAGTTCTGGCCTGAAGTGCCGAATGAGGCCCTGGACAGGCCAGGCAGCTCCGTCACCTAGGGCGCAAATAGAGTGCCCTTCAATTTGCTTGCTGATTTCCCACAGCATGTCAATCTCCTCTGGTTTGGCATTACCATCCACAAATCTGTATATCATTTTGTTCATCCAGTTGACACCTAAAAATAAAAGAAAAAACTAATTGCACATTTGTGCCCTTTTTCTAAAGGACACAAATTTTATGAAATTTCATACTTTTTCACCAATCATGGTGCCCAGGGCTCAAAAACGCATATCAATATTTGTAACTAACTGAAGGTCATTTTTCCCAAAAATAATTCTTATCTATCTATATCTCATATTGTCTGAAGATGGTTCAAATAGTCTCGTAGTTTCAATTTTGTTTCTTCAAATTTTCATTATGGGTTATATTTGGATGAAGTATGTAAATTTTGAGATTTATGACCAAAGAGTTTTGCTCAAAAAAATATAGAAAATCCCTGTGGAATGTATCATCAATGAACATGTAGTTTAAGTTCTGACATATACCATGTCAGAATATATCATTTACTTAAAACAAAAATGTAAATAAGTCTCGTAATGCTCCAGTTATATTTCCTTAAACACAAAAATGAGTCCAAAACCTTGCAATATTGCATTTACACCTATAGAGCTCAAATGAATTGATAGTAATGAAATTCAACAGGTTTAGTGCCATGGAGGACACCGGTGTCCTACACGCTTCCTGGCGGATGAGGCCACGGTGGTCACCGGTGTCTGACAAATTTTTGAATATTTGTTTATTCTTCCTGGCTAAGCGGACACATTCTTGCGGGATTCAACGTGGCAGCATGTCCGCTGTGGCCCACATGAAGTGAATATAAAGAAATTGGCAAAAAAACACCTTGGTCTGAGAGAAAAGTTTGAGCGAATTCCCCGTGGTGAAGTTACCATATCCTCAAGGCCTTCAACGAACACTACATGTGCTTTCTTTACATCTGGAAATGTTATCAGTTTTGAAATCAAGAGTAAACATCTTTCATTTTCATTGTTGCAAACTGTGTCGGAAACTTTCTATCAATTTGAATTTTAATATCATGAAAAATCCAAAATAAATAAGATTTGTTTTGGCAATATTTTTTTTTTTTGGGAATTCTCAAAAATATAATTACTTACCTTCTCTGCAAGGTGTGCACTGTCCGCAAGATTCGTGTTTATAGAACATAATCAACCTAGCAATAGCCTTAACTATATCTGTTTGTTTGTTCATTACAATTATAGCTGCTGTTCCCAAACTCGTTTGGGCAGCCACCAAGCCATCGAAATCCATCAATACATCTTCACATGCCCTAAAAATATATTTTTTATCAGGGGGATATCAATAACAATATTTGATATATATGAAAGTTCCTGAGAGTTCTTAATGAATAAAATTGAAAGGAAGTATTTTCGAAGTCTTCGGAGAGTTTGCTATAGTTCAGTCTATTATATAAATAATAGTTTAAAAAAACTAAAAAACAAGCTTTTATAGAAAACCAAACTAAAAAAATAGAAAATAAATTTTAATAAATTTGAATTAAGAAAAGTGTAAATTTTTTTAATAAATATAAATTAATAATAATGTAAATAAGAAAAAAAATATTTTATTTAAAAAAAAGCGTGGGGTGCTTTTTAAGATTCAGATTAAGCACCCCACGCTTTTTTTTAAATACAATAAAAAAAAATCTCATTTACATTATTATTAATTTATATTTATTAAATTTTTTTACACTATTCTTAATTCAAATTTATTAAAATTCATTTTCTATTTTTTTAATTTGTTTTCTATAAAAGCTTGTTTTTTATTTTTTTAAACTATTATTTATTTATTTTTTGGTTCGATTTTTCATAAAAAGGTGTTTTTTAGTTTTTCTAAACTATTATTTATTTTCTACTTTTTAAATTTGGTTTATTTATAAAAGCGTGTTTTTAAAAAAATTTAAACTATTATTTGTTCTAATCTACTATTAATTCCGTGATACTATTACTAACTGTAATTATTTTCCAAATAATTAATGTGTACAGCTGTATTAATAGTCAAATCTCGATTTTAGAAGTCATTCAAAGATTTTAACGTTGTCAATATATACAGTGAGCCGCCATCTTGAATTTTTCAATTTTCACGAAAGAATCATAATATTCGACTCCAAAAACCCACACAAACCAATTTTGAATATAATCGGAGCATAATCACAAAACTCGTCCACCATTCTGGAGCCGCCATCTTGAATTTTTCAATTTTCATGAAAGAATCATAATATTCGACTCCAAAAACCCCCACATACCAATTTTGAATAGAATCGGAGCATAATCATAAAACTCGTCCACTATTTTGGAGCCGCCATCTTGAATTTTTCAATTTTGACAAAAGAATCATAATCTTCGACCACAAAAACCCTCAGATACCAATTTTGAAGCGAATCGGACCATATCACAAAACTCGTCCGCCATATTGGAGCCACCATTTTGGTTTTTTTTTCACACAAAATTTTTTTAATGCATTGTCACCGGAATTATGTACATCTGCCAAATTTCAAATCATTCGGACGTCTGGAAGTGGGTGAAAATCAAGTCCAAAGGAGTCGGTTACAAACATACAAGTGAAGCTAATATAAAGTGTGTAAAAAATTGATTTATTTCAAGAAGTAATTGAAAATGTTTCCTCAAATACTCAATATATTTAGGATGCGAACTTTTGTAACTGTGGCATTATCAAAACATTCTTTGTATATGTTTCTGAAGCAAGTACTTATGAATATTTTTAGAAAACATATTATTTTATTTATTGATTTCTTTTGAAACAGCTTTGGTAGATTATATACAAAAGAAGTTAGATCTTCCTCAAAAAAAAAAATTTTTCACAAGTGAAAATTTCCATAAATTAGAAATATATATTAAGGATTTAAAATATATTTTGAACTTTCAGTTATATACATGTATGATGTATATGTGATTTGTATGAATTATTATGTGAAATAAAAATCTTGAAACATTTTTCACAATAATTGTGGAAAAAGCAATAAACCATTGCTGATTGCCTTATTTTTAATCAGCTGACCCGACAGACATCCTGTCCAAATTTCTATATTCCCTAAAAATATTTCCTGAAAACTGTTGTCCGCGTAGAATTTCTTTTTTCCAATGTTTTTCTTTGGGTTGTTCCATCCCGTTATCCCCTTTTCCCGTTTTCCCCTTATCCCGTTGTGTGGAGATAGTTTCTCGGGTTTCTGTCCACATTCTGTGTTCTTGGTCCTCAAAAGGACCGATTTTACGACGTTTCGGCAAATTCACATTTGCCATCTTTAGGTGATGTTTAGAAATTCGATTGTTTTGAACTCGACTGATGTTTTTGTGTTGTTCTCCTCAATTTATAATGATGGTTAGTCGATTGCACACGATCAGTTTTCTTCGTTCGTGCCCTGTTTCGTGTGGGGCCGGAAGAACACAGAACGCGAACAGAAACCCGAGAAACTATCTCAACATCTTCTAAAATCCCATAGAAAAAAGGACTTTCATCTTTTTCTGAATCCAAAAACATTTCTAAAAAACCTTTCTTTTCCTAAAAACACTATTACAAACAACACAACATTTTTTGTGTTTGATTTGAGTGTTAAAATATTTTATTTTTTTGTGGACACGCCCAGGGATTGAACCAGGGGCCTTGGAGTTACAAATCACACGCTCTAACCACTGACCTATTCGGACCTGTACTAAGACTATATTCCTTTTGATGGCCAAATTTATTAAATTTTTCAATTTCCGGGTAACTTTTTGATTTTGTTTTTCGTATCAACCATCCTCTGGCTATTACGAACATTTTAACAAAAAATTTTAGCCAAATCGGTCCAGCCGTTCTCACGTTTTGCACTTACAAAGAATCGAGATTCATTTTTATTATATAGATTGATTCTGATAAATTGTAAATTTTGTTGGGGTAAGATCCAATAACAATAACGTTTCGACTTTAAGTCATCTTCAGGGCTACAATGTATGATGGGAATATAAAAGATGTAAAAATTAAAACTATCAAATGGTTCATTTTGAAAAAAATTGATAGTAACTTTAGTAATGAAAAACTATTTAAAATTAAAAATTGAAACTGATATCGTTCACATCTAAATATTTAGCAAGGTAACCCTCATCCCTTTATTTTAATCAACCAAACTGAGAAATTCATTTACATATTGAATTTTTCCTTTCCCTAAAAAAAATGATCAACTTACTTTTTCGGAATCAACGGAGTTGATGAACCTCCAGGTATAATGGCCAACAAATTATCCCATCCCCCTGTTACTCCACCAGCATGGATCTCGATGAGTTCTTTCAAAGGTATGCTCATTTCTTCCTCGACAGTGCATGGCCTATTTACGTGACCAGAAATATTGAAAAGTTTTGTGCCTGAATTACGAGTCCTTCCAAAAGATGCAAACCAGGCACCACCTCTACGACAGATTGTCTAAAAATATATTGAAGATAATAAAACTGGAAACATTTTCAAAATATCCTACATATATCATGCCAACAACTTTCTTCTTTTTTTTGGTGTCCGCCTTGAAAGGATACTTGATTATTACCACCTTTATTGCAACTCCATTGATAAAGAATTCCGGAAGTAGATGTTCTCTATTCATTATTAAAGTCATAACTTTACATTTGAGTTAGATAGTGTCTCTTTTGGAGTATGTAGTAATTATCTTAATTTTTATGAAACTATTGTGCCCAATATTCGGCACAATAGGGAATAAAATATGATTTTTTAAGTTAACTCACTTACCGGTGCTACAGCAACTGTTTCTACATTTGTAACTGTTGTAGGGCATCCGAAAACTCCAACATCAGCTGGGAATGGAGGCTTTAGCCTTGGCTTTCCTTGCTTTCCTTCAAGAGACTCAATAAGAGCTGTTTCTTCACCACAAATATAGGCACCTGCTCCACGGTGCATAAAAACATCAAAATCATATCCTGAACCGCAGGCATCCTTGCC
This sequence comes from Gonioctena quinquepunctata, assembly GCA_018342105.1. Taxonomy (NCBI): domain Eukaryota; kingdom Metazoa; phylum Arthropoda; class Insecta; order Coleoptera; family Chrysomelidae; genus Gonioctena; species Gonioctena quinquepunctata. The sequence goes on from JAFIRS010003528.1 coordinate 66,538, forward strand.
TAGAAAACCTGCTTGATATGCCTACAAAAAAAAACAACAGAACGCATTGTTATTCGATCTAGTAGAGGAATTATTGTGACGATAGGAATAAAATTGAGCTTTTGGGGGACAAGCATGGAGTCATGTGAGCCACCCAAACACACTTTTTATCCAAATAGCATTATTTTAGTAAATACATCATTGCTGGAATCCACATTCTTCCAGAGATATTAATAAGTTCTTACCTCTGCAATAGCAACCTGCATATTCGACGCTTCGTTATAAAACTCTCCTCTGATATAAATGTAAGCCGCTTTAGCTCCCATAGCCCTGCCGGCGATAAGACAACCCTCGACCAACTTGTGTGGATCGTGTCGCATAATCTCTCTGTCTTTGCACGTTCCAGGTTCTCCTTCATCTGCGTTGACGACTAAATATTTGGGTCTGCCATCACTCGGCTTGTTCATGAAAGACCACTTCATGCCAGAAGGAAAACCTGCTCCACCTCTACCTCTCAAACCGGAAACTTTTACTTCATCTATAAAATAAATATATTTTTTTATGTTCTATTTCATAATGATTAAGTTAATGATTTTGTGTGCTATTTTACAAAAAAAGTTTCCCGTTTATAGCACCTTGGGAGATAACAAGTAAGGCTCTATGGGAAGGTTATCTGGCCAGCAACTATTATTGTCCCCAGGGTGTTAACCCTTAGAAACTCACTTGAAGTCTGAGTCGACCTAGATGGAAAAATTCGGCAGATGCTCTGCTGCCTGTAGAAGCCTTATTTATTTATAACGTTTTTTAATATTGAATAACATACATGTCTACTATACTGAATTTTTATTGCTACAAAATAACAAAGTCAATAGAATAAAAAATGAAGATATGTTCAAATTTTTGTCAATCAGAAAGAATGTAGTACATGTATTTTGATTTGACATTGTTTGAGTACAGTTATAAACATAATGTAGGCATAATACAGTTTAATGTATATTGTTGTTGTGGCGCACTGCCGAGGAGATTTGAATTTCCGATGTAAACAAACCCATAGCAGGTAGCTGTGACGCATATGAAAGGATCGTGCCATACTCGAAAGTTCGCCAACCTTTCTGCAATGTTCTGCCATGTGTGGAGACAACTATATATGTGCATCGCACACGAGCGTTAGACAGTTATTTATTTGATGAAAAATTTATCTGTTGGAGTATAAGTAAAGTTGTAAAAAACTGGTGCAGTGCCAAGCGTGGTATTTATTATTGTGTTGTAATTGTGAAGTGTAATAAACAGGCAATAATTAGTCTAGTATTTTAATAATAGCCCAGGCCTCAGTTGCATAACGATATAATTTTTTAGGGGAATGGTTTTTATTTTATGGGAATTTAGAGTGTTCATCTCATCTTGAATGAGGTATTTTGGTACTTTCCTGATGGAACTTTTTTGAAGAAAAAAAAAACTGATTTGATTCAAAGTTCTGTAGGCATTTTAACATTTTATATATTAGAGTCGGGGTACTTGTCAATACCAAAAGTTATGCCTTTAATGCTGTGTTCACAACCTTTTTCTGTATATCAATCGTTTTCATGAATTTTGATAGTGATTGGCTGAATTTTTTTTTTTATAATTTACTAATTTACTGGAAGATAATTTTCAGAACTAGGTATGAAGCAGTTAAAGCAATATGAGCAGTGGTCACAGAATAGAAGCTCACCATTTTGGTGCGCATTTAGGATCTCGGCCTACTTTACAATGTTCGTAGGCTTCTTTGTTGTCAGGTTGTGTCAATTGTACTCAACCTGAGAAATTTATAATTGCATTTTTTCAAATGGAGAACAAACGTTTTGTGTTCTAAGTATTTCTAGATAGACATGTTTGTCCTCCGTTAATTTTATCATTCGTTAGATAATAAATGGCCTTGAAAGAGCCCATAAATATATTTCTTTTCTGCGGCTTTAATGATGAGCATATGATAAAATAGCATCATAATAGACCTAGACGATATCAATATTTAAATTGCCTCAGATTTCAAATAGGGCCTATCGAAGTAAAGGGCAGAGAGGGGAAATGTATCACCGCTTAATACTTCTTTTGGCATTATGTCAGTCCGACAAAAATGAAATTTTCACATTATGTAGGTTTATACGAGTTCTATATCGCTTACTAGGATATATTTAAATTATCTTTCTCTACCCTAGATTATAAATATTATATTCCATTAAATATATGGCAACAGAAATTTCAAAAACATTTCAAGTAAAGGTGGGAAAAAGAGGAAGCCTAAATTAATGATATGGCAACACCTATAAAATCTATGAAATTATTCATCTATAATTTATCATCATCTGTTCGTAGTGTGGTACTTGAATTCAATTTATTTTATCGTACATATTGTGGAACTTAACACGTTGACTGCCAACTACGAGATAACTCGTAGTTGGCATTCTTGCCTAGGACACCAACTATTAGATATCTCGTGGTTTATTTACTTGCCGTATGTGTGAACCTACGATTAAATTCGTAGTATATCATTGTAAATATGTATAGATGGTTTCAGAGAGAAGAACAAAAAATCATGGTTGGCTTACATAAACAGAAAATTTATTAATAAATGAACCGAAATTTTTGAATTGATTATAAAATAATTATAGAACAGCACACTCGGGAATTGGCTTCTCAGACCGGATTCCTGAAAATACCATGGCAGTCAACGTGTTAAATTGTGTTTCCAATAAATTATCATCATTACCATTTCAGGTTTTACTTCAATCAACCAGCGTGTGTTACCTTGGAAGCAAGTTGGGAATTGTGATTAAAAAAAAGAATCTCTTGCGACATCCAATGTTATATAATAAATATATAAAAGTTTAAAACTGCCATTAAGGAGAAATGAATTCAGTAAAAAAACACAAAAATTAAATTTTTAATAAAAACTTCGAAATGTATTGACAAATCAATTAAATAAACACCTGAGAATTAATTCTAAAATTCTTTGATATTTTTGTTGGAGCATGTCTTATACAGCACAAACATTGATCAATTTTAGATAGTATGAATAAATTGAATGATGAATATAGGTCAAACAAGAATAATTTCATACCTCAGTGCTGTCTATAGATTCGGAAAATGTTTGGATATTGTTATCTACATAAAAATTGAACATAGATCTCAAAATGATCCTACTATGTTAGAAGATTCTAACACCAACAAATCTAGGATTCATAATGAATAACTTGAATCTATGCTGATGATAAGTATGTAGTGATCTCATGTAAGGACCATACAGCTTTAACGAAAAAATGTAATTCAACACTAATAAAAATGGAAGAATGATTTGCTTCAAATCACCTCTTGATGAACATAGAAAAAACACAATCCACTAGGTTTCATAACAGACAGAAATAATGTGAACAGCTTGTCTTTCCTGATATCAAGACCAATGTCAACTCCGTCAAATTCTTGTGTATAAATTTAGATCAATGTTTAACATGGAAATCTCATTGTGAATATATGATCTCACAACTGAGATCAGTTGAAGAATCTAAGAAGTATATTGAATATGAATATGTTGATAAAATTGTATTATGCTCAAGCTGAATGTAGAATTCAGTTGGAATTTGTATTTGGGGCCAATGGCAAATGACGTTTTCATTGCCCAGAATGAGGAGTATGAGAGATTTCAAAGTTAGATCAGATATCCACAACGTCAATACCAGCCAAAAAAATGATATTTTTGTACCTCAATGTAAAACTACCACTTGTTTGAATTTTCCTAAGATTATGGGACCAAAACTTTTCAATACAATACCTGACGAAATAAAAAAATTTAAATTGGAATCTTCATTCAAGAGCCGTTTGAAATTGTACTTAGTTGATAGGTGTTTTTGTAATGTGAACATGTTCCTACAGTAATGTATACTGTATGTTGTCGTGTAGTGCTTTATTGTCGTGTTGTATTTTATCTTTCTCTCTAACTCTTAATACTACTTATCCATACGACTAATTTACACCTTTTCTGACTATTCCTTTACAATCAAGTATTGTCTAAAAGGAAAATAAAGGATTTATTTTTACAATATTGGTCCTCATCTGATGATTGAGTTGTTTGACAATTGTATCATTGATTAATGTTTGTTTTTTTTTATTAGATTTGTGTATTACCATTTATTGTATTTGAGGTCTTTGTTACAAATGTAGAAATACGTGTTTCAATGCTTTTGGAAATTCAACCCCTAACAGGGTAAAATGGGAGTTAAATGAGGATTGGAAACTTGTATAGGGGTTCCTTTAGTTTTTAAGTTAGGGTCATAAACATTGGTATTTGAAGACTTTGTTATAAATAAAGAAATACGTGTTTCAGTGTTTTTAAAATTCAACCCCTAAAGGGGTGAAAGTTTGTATGAGGGTTCAGTTAGTTTTCAAGTTAGGGTCTTAAAAATTGGTATCTGAGATCTTTGTTACAATTAAGGAAATACATGTTTCAGTTTATTAGAAATTCAACCCCTAAAGAGGTGAAACCAGGGGTGAAAACTTGTACGGTGGTTCCGTTAGGTTAATGAAAATTGGTGTTTTGGCTTTCTGTTACAAATAAATAAATCGCCTTTAACCCTTTGGAAAGTATGTCCCTAAAGGGGTGAAAAGGGGTTAGTGAATTTGTAATAGTAATCACAAAGCATTACTTTCACTGTCAAATAAATTATGTCACCCAAACGAGATAATGGGAAAACGGTAAGCGGGCAAAGCCTCACGCATAAGAAAAACATTCAAATTCTACGTGGACAGAGTTGCGGGTACCAACTATATTATTAACATACATTTGGTCACTTACTTATAATCCAGTCTGATCCCTTGGTTAAAATTTCTTTTGTTTTGTACCAGTCACCACGCTTCATGGAGCCTTTGAGCCTCCAATCATGCCTGCCATACAGATTTGTAAAAATCCTATCTTCATCGGCCAGAGGGCCGAATTTAGTTTTAGTTTGTGGAGGAGGTGTGCCTGGAGGAGGGTTCGAATACCAGACAACCTGTCCATTGCTAATGGCTGGTAAAAAAGACCCTGGAATAATTCGACTACATTTGAATTTGGAACTGACATTTTGAAACCATTTTTTAGCATTCGAACATTCAGAAGGTGAGAAAAGTTTATTATATAATAAAAATCCTAGGTTAAGGTTGAATAAATGTCAATCAAACATATGTTTTCTCAACAATACTTTTGGATAGAAACGGCAAATAATTCGAGTGGTACTCACCGACTTGGGTCTTTGTAATATTTGTTATTCTTGCCAATGTACCAGCCATTTCGATTTTCCAAAAAATTATTAATGGAAAACGAAATGTCAACTGTCATAGGTCAGTTATTACGTCAAGATGACAAGAGGTTTGTTTGTTTGTATGATTTTGTTATCTTCCTCGAATAACGTTCTCGTTTTAAAATCCAATAAAAGCATCATATAAATCATATTTTACATCGAGTAACTACATACATATGATTTTTATAGGAAGCACTAACATATGTGAATAATAGCTGCGTTTTATTTGTACACTCCAGTGCTACTAGTTGAAGACATTGACATTTAATTGTTTGGGATGGACTCTTTGAACAAACAAAAAAACAAAATCGGTATTTGTATGTAATTTGTCATTATATTCCTTTGGTAAAAGGTAATTACAGGTTTTCTCTCTTTCTAGATCATGGCAATAAAAAGATAGAGAACATGAAGTTAGCAAAACCAAAGATGACCAGAGGTGATACAACCTGCCCTTAAGAGCATCCAAACCATTCTCCACCTCAGAGTAATAATAATTATTATTTCTCCACTGAATCACAATAACACCGAGCTAATGAATGACTTTCCTAAGGTGACAGGTTTTTCATTTCACGAACAAAAGAATGATCTTGTTTGCTTTTTGTTGAGAGCGACATCTCTTATGTGTTTTCGAAATGCAGAGAGCTTTTTGAGATATCAAAGGTTATTTTGTATTTCTCAGGGTTAAAATAGCAGTGTCAGTCAACGATATGAGTTTATTATTGGATAAGATGGGGCCCATCTGTAGATGGTGCTAGTACGTTGGTACCCAAAATAAAATGAAATCTCCGATGACCGAGTGAGATGGAACAAATTTAGCACCAATCATATTTTATATTATTCCTTACTGCCTTTTTCTAAAAGGAAGCGACTTACATCCAATACTTTTTCCAGAGAATGATAATAGTAACAGGGTTGCGGTGTAGGCATTGTTTAAAGAGAACAATGGTGTAGGTGAAGGAAGTCTCATGTGTTCCAGAATAGCCAACATTTTTCGACTACTGGCAAAAATTCGTTCACCTACTTATTCTCAGTTCTCAGGATATCATCTTTAGGAAATTATTGCAAATTTGTGAAATTAAATTTGGTGGCGGTGACGTTTATCATGTCTGATAATGAAAAATACTATCAAATTATCAATTTCAAAGCATGTCAAAAACAAAACCTCGCGTACAGCATCGTACGTGGCGTTGACTCACAGATGGCGGTTTGATATGTTGGATGCAGGTGGTTCTGTAAGTGGCATATCTCGAAGTTCGGTTACGGGAGTGAATTTTTTCTCGTTCGAATTTCGTTTTGTTGAATTATTTGTATATACTATCCCATTTCAGGTTTTTTTTGTGGAAAAAACATCACCGTGCTTCTGGGTAAGTAATCACAGATCTTGAAAAATGTTAATAACATCAGTGCCAACTGATGCTGTTGCACAAACTTTTTACATTTTTGCGCCACTATAATTAAGCACATGAAAATACATGCTTGAAAAACTTATCCATACAAATAAAAGTTTCACATACATATAGTTTACTACATGCAGCGTTATTTGTAATGCCTTTTACATTCCACTAATCATTTAGAAGTCTGATTTCCTTGATTTCGGAAGAATCCGGGCCCTCTTGAAAACTCCGACCCGGAGGAAAATACCCGAGCATCCGAGAGATGGAATGATAGAGTTACATCTTATATGCTTAACTGTTTTCGAAAATGGGAAATTATATGGAATGGAGCCTCAAGCAGACTACATGAAAACACATTGACTGGAGGCTTTCCCTAACAACACAAGTACATCCCAGGGACGTCCTTCATTTGCTACTAGGACGTCCCAGGGACATCTACTTTCCACCAAAAAGGACATCCATGGGATGTCCTTTTGGTAAGTCCCAGGGATGTACCAAGTCCCGACAATGGACATCAAAGGGACACCCTAGGGATGTCCCAGGGACATCCCTGGGATATATGATATATCCCCTGGACGTCCTGGAATGCCCTTTTCTTTCATTAATTTAATTTGAAAAATTTCATGGAAAATATGGAAAAAATGAAATCTAAAGATTCTCAACACAAAACGGGTTTAATTCAGAAATTAATGTCATATTGTGTTAAAATATGATAAAAAACGACAAACAAAAACTTATCCTATATATAAAATCATATGACAAATAAACAAAGAAAGACTAGGTGAATCAGTTGAAAATTGTACACATATTAGGGTGTTGCATTTTTTGCAGGCATTGCATTATCTTTTTCTCTGTGGCTTCTCTCCTTGGTCATCCTGAAAAACTTCTGCAAAGCCTCCTAAATCTGTTTTTTAGTGCTAATGGCTTCAGAAGATCCTGTAACAAAGATATTATTGCAGGTGGAATTGAATTGACAATGAAAAAAATACTAATACAGATATCATGTTATAGCTCTTTTGGGATTTACAATAATAGATAAAATATACCAGTACCTATTGCTGCATGTGTTATGTTGTGTTTCAAGGCCCATTCAGTTAACTTTGAATTTATGTTATCATTTGAATTTTCAATATTTTCATGGAAGTTCTCAACAGGATAATTTTGAACTAGGTCTTCTCTTGATGTAGGGCTCAATTCTCCAAGGGAAGAACCATCAGACAAATTTTAGAACTTGATTCACATTGATCAACTTCAGGAACATTTTATCTGAACTTGTAGAAGGTAATGTTATATAAATATCATCATTTACAGCCATTAATCGACTAGTAGAAGGCCCACTACAAGCCTCTCAATATTCTTCATTTTGTCGTCCAAGATTTCTTGTCCTTTTATATATCTAGTAGGTATTTACTCAGTGTATTTTTTCTCTCAAGCCTTGAGGATACCTTCCTCCTACGATCCATTATATTAATATGTACCTATAATAGATTAATGAATATACTACTGTAAACATAATATTCAGAATCGAATAACCATATTATTGGACGGGTGTGAAGTTATCCACAACCACGAAATACACTGAGAAAAATGTAACTCGGATCAAATTCTTGTTAAAATGACAGTGTAGGGGGCTTATTTCAAACACGATCAAATTCTGTAGGTTGATAAATGTAAGAAATGATATTTAGAATGCGTTGTCATTCCGGGGCGAGAGTGTAATCGGGGTGGAAATGTTGAAAAAATTAAATATACATTCAAACGGCACTGTAGAGTTTTTTAATTTGCATAATAAAATTCAGGAGGTTGAAATACATAGCACCTGATATATGAAATCATTTGTCGCCCAGTCCGAGGGTGAGTTTTGGGGATGGAAATGTTGAAAAAAATCAGAATTCAGTTTAAACGGCAGTGTAGAGTTTTCTAATATGCAGAATCAAATTCCGGGGGTCAAAATACATATTACCTGATATATGAAATCATTTGTCGCCCCGTCGGAGGGTGAGTTTTGGGGGTGAAAATATTGAAAAAAATCAATATTCAAATTAAACGACATTGTACAGTTTTCTAGTATGCAAAATCGAATTCCAGGAGGTCGAAATACATACCACCTGCTATATGAAATCATTTGTCGCCCCGTCGTAGGGTGAGTTTTTGGGGTGGAAATGTTGAAAAAAATCAGAATTCAGTTTAAACGGCAGTGTAGAGTTTTCTAATATGCAGAATCAAATTCAGACGGTTGAAATACATAGCACATGATATATGAAATCATTTGTCGCCCCGTCGGAGGATGAGTTTTTGGGGTGAAAATATTGAAAAAAATCAATATTCAGTTTAAACGACAGTGTAGAGTTTTCTGGTATGCAAAATCGAATTTAGGAGGTTGAAATACATACCACCTGATATATGAAATCATTTGTCGCCCCGTCGGAGGGTGAGTTTTGGGGTGAAAATATTGAAAAAAATCAATATTCAGTTTAAACGACAGTGTAGAGTTTTCTAGTATGCAAAATCGAATTCAGGAGGTCAAAATACATACCACCTGATATATGAAATCATTTGTCGCCCCGTCGGAGGGTGAGTTTCGGGGGTGAAAATATTGAAAAAAATCAATATTCAGTTTAAACGACAGTGTAGAGTTTTCTAGTATGCAAAATCGAATTCAGGAAGTCAAAATACATACCACCTGCTATATGAAATCATTTGTCGCCTCGTCGGAGGGTGAGTTTTTGGGGTGGAAATGTTGAAAAAAATCAGAATTTAGTTTAAACGGCAGTGTAGAGTTTTCTAATATGCAGAATCAAATTCAGGTGGTTGAAATACATACCACCTGATATATGAAATCAGGTGCTATGTATTTCAATCTCCTGAATTTGATACTGCAAACTAAAAAACTCTACAGTGCCGTTTGAATGTATATTTAATTTTTTCAACATTTCCACCCCGATTACACCCTCGCCCCCGGGATGACAACGCGTTCTAAATATAATTTCTCACATTTATCAACCTACAGAATTTGATCGTGCACTGAAAGAAGCCCTACATTATCATTTTAACGAGAAACAGATCCGAGTTACATTTTTCCCAGTGTATTTTGTGATTGTGGATAACTTCACACCCGTATTATTGGAACAATCAAGTCTTCGATCCAAAAGATTACATTCAATATTTTGATATTTGTTTTACCAACCTTAAACTCAACTTAAATTTATCGACTATGATATACACAACACTATATAACTGATAAAATACTTCAAAAGCTCACAAAATTTGTCAAACACAATAAGTATGCCGCTAATCTTTTTACATCGAACAAAGAAAAATTAGAAACTTGCACATTATGCAAAGTGAGGTTAACCATTGTTGACAGATCACCAAATAATTCAAACAATGTTGCCAAAGCCAAACAGGACAAAACCACAGAAACCGAAATGTAATTGTGTTTGGGATTTGTGTATAATTGGTATCATTCTTGAGAATTCATATTAAGGGTATATTATGCATTAATAATTTTTTGCTTTCAAAATGGTAACTTCCCAGAAATTTCTGAGATATATTTCCATTTTCTTTATAGTTATTTTCCAGAAGAAAAACAAACATTTTTAAAACAAAATATCAACTTTGAATTTTTAATGAACATTTTGATGAGTTTTGACGATTCTTATATATGAGAATGGATATCAAAAATACCAGAGACATAAATGGGACAACCTATGGATATACCAGATGGGATGTCCTCTGGACATCCTCTGCGGGACATCCCCTGAATGTCCCAATCATGTCCTTGTACCGCGGTTCATAAAAAGGACGTACCTAGGACATCCCTGCATTGTTAGGGTTTCAATCAAGGTATTTCACTGAAACGATAGAATTCCATCTTTGAGGACATATTATCCGCGCCACTAATGAGAAACATCGAATCCACCCCCTCTTAAGGGTTGTTTGCTGGTTAAGGGTCCAATCATGATATTCCATTGAAATAATGGAATTCCTTAATTGAAAAGAAATTATTTGTGCCACCAATATGGGACCCATCGAATCCACCTCCACATGAGTGTAGTTTATACCAGCTATTTTGAAAAAGTTTTCTGACCGATCGATTTCAATCAAGTTAATCCGTTGAAACAGATAATCCCATCATTGAGTAGGTACATATAATTGATTTTCCCGTCCAATTAAATACATCAAATATCTCGATTGAAAAAACCCAGTCAGTAAATTTTTTAATGAAAATCTCAAGTATAAACCACCTCTACAAAGGGGTGCGATGTCTCCCATTGGCGGCACGAAAAATATTTTTTAGATGATGGGATTCTATCGTTTTAATGGAATATCTTGACTGGGCAGCAAATTTTTTATGAAAATCTCAAGTGTACACTACCCTTATGAGGGGGTGCATTGGATAATAATATTACGATACTAGGGTTAGTGCTATTTAAAATACGTAACCGTAACCGTAACGAATCTTTGAGCGACCCACTACTAGTTACCCGGGGCGTACCCCAGGGAACTCTATTGGGTCCTATCTTATTTCTCCTCTATATGAACAACATCTTCAAAATTTCTAATTTCAAAAGTAAAATAACTTCATTTGCTGATGACACAGCTATCACTTTTGTTGAAAAAACGTGGGAAGAAGTATACAATCAGGCTGAAATAGGCATCAAAATGATTTTCAACTGGTTAAGTACTAATTTACTGAGTGTCAATGTCAAAAAAACCAAATTCATTGCATTTACTCCAACTACTAGAGACCAACCGACTAGAAACATTATAAAAATCCACAAAACATCTTGTGCGAATGTTCACAATTGTAGCTGTACTACTATATATAAAACGGACACAATAAAATACCTAGGAGCAATAGTGGACCAATCTCTTCGGTGGTATGAACACATTGATTATACAGTAACTAGACTACGTAAATTAATCTATAAATTTTATCAGTTCAGGAATATAATATTGATGGTGTATGATGCCTTGGCTAACTCCATAATACGTTATTGTATTCTAGTATGGGGCGGTACCTTCAAGACATCGCTAGTCAACTTAAAAGTGATTCAGAATTCATTAATAATAATTATGATGAAAAAAGATCGGAGGTATTCTATTAAGTCGTTGTATGATGAAACTGGAATATTCGGAGTTAGGAAACTTTACATTTTTCAGAGTTTACTATGGACTACTAATTCTTTAAATTACATTTGTACAGCATGCATTCAATACTCGTACCAGTTCAGTTAAGACCATGAATGTTCCACGCTGCAGACTCACGCAAAATCAAAAATTTATATCGTATCTTGGTCCAAAACTTTACAATACTCTACCTGAATCATTGAAAGGCATGAGAAACAAACTCAAATTCAGAAGAGAGTTGAAAAAATTTGTTGATATTAATTATGATATGCTTCTACTGATACTTTAATAAGGAATAACCATTATTAGAGGTGCCTTCCAGAGCGCATCATAAACATATCTCTCTCTCTCTCTCTCTCTCTCTCTCTCTCACTTCTTCTCTCTATCTCTTCCCTTCTTCACCCTGCAATATTAATATGTCTGGTTATATAGGATTAGAATCACTATTTTGTTTGGGGTACAATACAAGCTTGCTTAGTGTAGCCGTAACATTCAAACTTTGTTCTCCTAGGACTATGTAATCTTTATATTTATATGTATATATTTTTTCCCTCTTATGTTAGAAATGAATCTATATCTGTTTTATACCTGAATTGAATAAATTTACTTACTTACTAATTATTAACCGTTTATTTATACTTCACTATTACAACACAACACTGTACTCTGCAACTGAGTAAATCAATTACAGTTCACCACAAAAATATTGCGCACCACACTGTATCTGAATGAATGAATCCTTGCGAGGCGCGGCTGTTTATATAGTCAACAAACAAGTTTAGAATTTATTAGACTGTCTCTCTGAATCATCTGGAACTTCTTGGAATTTGCAATGGTTCGGTTGGAAAGTCCGGTGACGTCAACCAGTCGACATTCGTCAAATTGACCTGACGTAAAAAACAGTGGCGTAGTAGATTCGCAACTATATGATTCGCCAAATAAAGTTCAATCTTCTCATTGAAATATTTTCATTAGACGATCTCGGACGGGTCTGACAGCAGCAACGGTTTTCCAACAACAATTTTTTTATCATTTATAAAATTTGTTGGATTTTGAACGAAAATGTTGGGAATGTTTTGATGAACAACTATATTTTGGTACCTTTTTGACACATTCGATGACATTAATTTGTTAGAGAGCCCCTAGTTACCCTAATAACTCACCCCTAACTAAAGGGTTGAAATAGTAATGGGATAAACAGATACTGGTAATTTTTTCACGCTAGTACATTATTTTGAACTTGCTCTACATGCACATACAATGGAATTATTTGTGATCCAGGAAATACCCCTCAACCACCCCTCTAGCCCCCTTAAAAATCAAAAATAGTTGTTGCTGGAGGTTTTTCGATGAGGCCTTTTTGGCACCCCAAATAGTATGAAATGATTTGTGACCCCTAGATACCCCACCTAGCTACCCCAAAATTTCAGCCCCTAATTGATATATTCGCAAGTTTTACAAATTGATCGTTGCTGGTTATTTTTTATGCAAATATATTATTAGGAACTTCCTCTGCTTGCATATATTGAAATAATTTGTGACCCAAAAACTACCCCAATATCTCACCCCCAAATTGAAATATTCGCAAATTGAACAAATAAATCGTTGCTGGTCATTTTTTCATGCAAATACATTATAAAACTCTTGGACACGCTTCATATAATGAAATAATTTGTGACCCAAAAACTACCCCAATATCTCATCCCCCAAATTGAAATATTCGCAAATAGAAAAAAGTAATCGTTGCTGGTGATTTTTTCATGCAAATACATTATAAAAAACTTGCTAGATACGCTCCATATAATGAAATAATTTGTGACCCAAAAACTACCCCAATATCTCACCCCCAAATTTAAATATTCGCAAAAAGAACAACTTAATCGTTGCTGGTGATTTTTTTCATGTCAATACATTATTAGAAACTTCCTTGGCATGCTCCATATGATGAAATAATTTGTGACCCAAAAACTACCCCAATATCTCACCCCCAAATTGAAATATTCGCAAGTAGAACATCTTAATCGTTGCTGGTGATTTTTTTATGTCAATACATCATTAAAAACTTGCTAGATAACGCTCCATATGATGAAATAATTTGTGACCCAAAAACTACCCCAATATCTCACCCCCAAATTGAAATATTCGCAAATAGAACAAATTAATTGTTGGTGGTGACTTTTTTATGTCAATACATTATTAGACATGCTCCATATGATGAAATAGTTTGTGACCCCTAGATACCTCACCTAGCTACACGGGTATGACAGCAGCAACGGTTTTTCTAGCGATGGTTTTGTTATCGTCATTTACAAAATTTGTTGGTGTTCAAATTGAAAATAGCCGTTGTTGGAAATGTATTAATCTGTAACTCTATTTTGGCATCTTCTTGACACGTTCGATGACACGAAAACATTTGGGTCCCCTTAGTTACCCCAATAACACACCCCTAATTGAAGGATAGAAAATAGTAATGGGATAAACAGATGCTGGTTATTTTTTCATGTAATTCCATTATTTTGAACTTGCTCTTGACGCTACATATAGTTAAATTATCTGTGACCCAAACACTACCCCCTCGAAAACCCTTCCACTTCCCTCTAAGTTTAAAAAATCATGAAAATAGTTTGAACATTCGTTGCTGGAGCTATTTTGATTCAAAAGAGTGTTTTGGGGACCTTCCGACAAGACATTTAGCTTGAAATGATTTGTGATCCCCAAGCTACCCCAATATCCCACCTCCAAATTGAAATATTCGTAAAAAGAATAAATTTGGTAGTTTTTTCAAGCCACTCTATAAGTTTGAACATACTTTACACGCTCCATATAGTGAAATGGTGTGTGACCCAGAATCCTCGACCACCCTTCCAGTACCCCCACAGTGAAAATATCTAATTTCGAAAGTATTACTGCTCAATCTTCATACACCATTTTACAAGAGAAGTATTCATAGTCATATTGGAACCAGTTTTATCGAGGCTGCTGAAAATTTGTTAGCTAATATGAAATTTTCAAAAAAAAAAGTAATGAGATAGTTTAACATTCTTGGAATCTTGTAGGGGCACAGTGGCTTCGTGACTTTTGAATTGGGAGAATCTTGGGGGACAATAACCTGACAGGTTATTGCCCGTGTCAGCCAGCTCTGAATTCAATATTTGCCCGATTTCCTGTCGATCACCGTGGAATTGTTTTTTATAACAAAGACCATTGTTTTCTCTACATTATCTTGCACTGAGTTGTTCAGTTCCTTCGGAATTTTTACTAATGAGAGGCATTTGTTTGTAGGAACGACACTTTACGACTACAAAGATTAGATAACTATGGGGTTAATAACTGATAGTTTTCTATCTCCTTTAAAAGAATCATTAGGATAGGTCAGGACTCGACATTGTTGATGATGCACGTATTACAGTGATAGGGTAAGGTGAATGTACCCGAATTGTTCCAAACAGCTGATTGATTTTTTTCCCTCTCACTTATTGATACCGGGATATTTCTGACATTTTAGAAATCTATCTTCTATTCATATATAATGACATGTCCTGACTGATTCACGATCAACGCCCAGACCAAACCGCTGGAACTAAAGAGCTGAAATTTTGAGGACATGGATAATCATATCACTTGATATTGCACCCCTAAAGGGGTGAAAAGAGGGGTGAGGAGGGGGTGTGGAAGTGGAAGTACCATTAGTTTTGAAGTTAGAGTAATGGAAATTGGTATTTGGGCATTTACTTTCAAATATAGAGGCACGTATTTCAGGGTTTTTGGAAATTCAACCCTAAAGGAGTTCAAATCGGGTGAAAGTTTGTATAGCAGGAGTACCGTTAGTCTTTAAGTTGGGGTCGTCAAATTTAGTGTTTTAATGTTTTTGGAAATGCAACCCCTAAAGAGGTGAAATGGGAATTGGAAGTTTGTATAGGGGTTCTGTTAGTTTTCAAGTTAGGGTCATCAAAATTGGTATTTCAGAACTAAAGGGGTGAAACGGGGGGTAAAAGTTTGTATGGGGGTTCCGTTAGTTTTTAAGTTAGGGTCATACAAATTTGAATTGGAGCTATTTGTTACAAATAAAGAAATACCTACGTATTCCAATGTTCTTAGATATTCAACCCCCAAAGGGATAAAATTAGGGGTGACATTTTTTATGGGGGTTCCGTTAGTCTTCAAGTTGGAGTCATGAAATTTGGTGTTTTGGCACTCTTTACAAATATCCCAAGTAGCATTTTTAGTGGACGGAACGTAGCGGCCACTATTCCGAAAAACTTGACCACAATCACTGACACGTAATATACACGGTTCTATCACGCGGCGGCTACCAACATGGGGAACACTTTTTTGGTGGATCTACATTCCTGGATTTCAGATAGTCACATTCCAACCACATTGTGGTCACCTGGCAAAAACGTGGATATGTGTGGCCTACACTAGACATGTTAAAAAACTGACTGCGCTTATTGTGTAATTGATATACAAGCTCGATCTCTGCCCTGCAACATATTTTTAAAATAAATGTTCCCCATTCTTCCATTTTGCTTCATTCATTTCTAACACTCGATCGACTATGAGTATAAGAATATATAACATACAAACACGGGGGTATATTGAATTTGGATACTTCTGATCGGGATAAAATCAAAACTGTTGAAAGTTTACTGTGAAATATGGGTGTTGTAGCTCGATTGTGAGCATGCGCCATCCGAATACTCTTTATTTGAGGAAAACATATAATTTTGGAAATAATTCGCCTATGAAATTATATACTTAAATCTTGCAAACATTTTTTTATCAATCTTGGTTACTTGAAACCAATACTTACGTAATAAATTACTACATTTGATACAGTACAGTACTGACGACAAGTGGATCTTCATTGAAATTTCTATAATATTGGTTTCGTTCATTTCTCTTATAATATTTCTGTAAATATGGCGGCTTTTGGAGAATATAACTTTGAAGTAGCAGAAACTGAAAATATACCACTGTAAAGTTTCTCTCATCATAAAGTGGCCAGTGGAACTAAATTATTAACTTTTCCACGTCGCAGGCCCACGACTCACCACTTCAAAGTTATAACCTAAAAATTACAATAGGTCTTATGCCCTTGAAATTGGCGAACACGTCGCGGCTATTATAACCTGCCACTTCAAAGTTATAACCTCGAAATTGCGGGTACATGTCCATTAATTGTTGAAAGGGACATGTAGCAAGTATGGTGGTGGCTTTATGCAGCTCCAATTAGCAATTATCAAGTATCAAGTAACAATTAACAAGTAATGAAAATGATGGCATTTATACAAACTATATTAACAATTTAGGTGAGAATATTAAACAGGCGTACAAGACGGAGTTCAAGAAAAATTGTCTATTGAAAAAGCATTACCCATTTAATTTTGAATAAATATAATTCACATTTCACTAACAGGTAAAACGAACTTTTCGTGAGTAACAATAAAATAATTTGAGAAAAGTTAGGTTAGCTTTTGTCATCGCGCAGACCAATCTCAATTACTTGTTGGTGAATTTTAAAGGTATTTGTAACTTTAATTAAATGCGAACTGAGGCAATCACTTATTGAGAGAGCAAGAACGTGGCAACCGAGGGGGAAACAACTACCCAAAATATGTACACCATAATTAAATATCTGATAATGAACAATATTTAAAATATATTTTTGGAAAAAACGCACTAATGAAATATTCAAAATATATTTAGGATAATGATAGTATTTAATGTACTGAAACTGTATTTAATAATTAAAGTATACTGAAGGTATTTGAAGTACTAGAGATGTATTGAAAATAATTGAAATATACCGAGGGTATTGAAAATACTGGAAATGTACTCAGGTTTGAAATATAATGAAAATCAATGAAACATGGTGAATATAATATTTGGGGTAATTAAGGTAATAAAAGCTATTGAACTAAAGGAATCAACGGTTTTGGTATAATTGTGTTTTTACTTAAGTACCAAAAGTGTATATATCTGTTGGTAAGAAATTAAAATGAAAGTTATTGGGACATATTATTATTGAATGAATGTGATTTTTAGTGGAGGAACAACGTATAGATTTTCCTGTACATTTTCATTTTCAGACTGTGGAAGGTTATCAAAAACCCCTGTCATTCAAAAATCCTGTATTTGGGGATCAGGCAAAACAACTGAAAAATAAAAAGTATTCCAAAATAAATATATATTTGATAAATGAAATAAATAATATATTAAATGAAGGTTTGAATTAAACTAAAAACAAAAGGATGCTGATAAAACATCAGATCAACTCTAGGACCAATCTACCAGAAAAAATAACTGCTGTTTTTCGGTATATTTACTTATCCACATGAAAAAATTTTTAAAATTTATAACAAATGACACAGAAAAAGCAAAAGGAAAACGTGTATATGTTAATATGACTTAATCACTTTGAATAAACTTAAAATTAATAATGAATACATGTTTGGTAATATCACCCAACAAATAATTTTATTAGGAATAAATTTATATCGTTAATTATAAATATATCGACCTAAAACAAACTATGTATTTTTACAACTGACCCGACAGACATTGTCCTGTTTCCTAAAAAAAAATTCCTGGAAACTCTCATCCACGTAGAATTTTTTATATACGCGAATTTGCAAATTTTCGGTCAACTTTTCTGATTTTCCGTATCAACAATCCTCGGGCTATTAGGGACATTTTGCCTTACAAAGAATCTGGGGGGAAGTAGTATACAATTTAGCAGATTTCGCAAAGTTTTTCAGCTTCTGCAACTGGAGAAATTTAACTGTTGTCCGTTGTACATTTACTTAGTCAACTGTTTTTATCTATTTCATTTGTCTTCCCACGTTTTAAAACGTCTTTTTGGGGTGTTTTTCCATCATGTATTCCTTTGTGGCATTTTGGTTTCACTTGTTTTACTTTTGTGTTACACTTGGCACTTTCCCCGCTGGATTCCTCCATCGGGGGATGATTCAATGTATTATTTTGCCCAATTAGCCGTGGTGTTTGTGCCTTTTCACTGTTTTGAAAGGATATAATTGTTATACCTTTCTCAGATTTCTTTATTTTATAATTTCACTATGCTCATTATCGTAGAACACATTCTAGATCGCAAAAAAACGTCCCCTAGTCACAGATATGGAGAGATTGTTTGAGCCTAACATCACAGATAATAATAATAATAATAATAATAATGTTTATTCATGAATCTTCATAGTTTGTGTCATATAATATTTTAATGAATACGAATAAACAGGGTAATCACTGAAGCTGTATTGGGTACAGCTTGTGCGTGATAGATGGTGTCTGGAATTTTATTCACATATAAACATATAAGGTATACATATGGGACTTTATCATATGGATAAAGACGTAATTATAAGATATAGAAAATATATATAACGAAACTAGAAAAATGTAAAATGTAAAAGTTGGATAAATATAAAATATTAATATAAAACATTGGAGAAGTTAAATGAAAATAAAATATACGTATAATATAAAAAATATGAGTTACGATAATTATAAATGTAAACAAACACTTTCGTTCAAAAGTATCACATAATGATTACTGGTAGTATAATAAAGTTCTGAAAACTGTTGAGCTTATTCAGTACTTGAGTCCTTCTAATTTATTGTTAACTATATCGTGTATTATATATCTCTCCGTATGTCGTAACCATTTCTTTATATGAGTTTTGAATGAGTTGAAGTTTTCGATGGATTTCAAGTGATCTGGTAGGATGTTATATATCTTTGGACTCAAAAATTCAATACTACGTTGCCTCACGCTTTTTCACATTTTGGCACAAAAAATTCATTTCTCTGCTCCGAGTATAATGGCTATGTTCGATGGGCTCAATTTTAATTTTTTTTTGGTAGATGCCAATTATGATTTTGAGACAGAAGAGCTGTCTCGGGTCGAAAAGTTGACTTTCTCTATACAGTGTGTCACCTGAGTAGGTTATTTTTTTATTGTATATAATTCTAATTATCCATTTTTGTAAAGTGAAAATATTATTCAAATGACAGTCATTTATACCTCCTCAACCTAGGATCCCGTACGAAAGTTGAGACTGTATCAGAGAAAAATAAATGGTTTTTAAATGAGCTATGTCCAGAATTTCTCTCAAGTATTTGAAACGTGAAAGGAAGCCTCTTAGCTTATTACAAATGTGTTTGTGCCAAGTCCCATCGTAGGTGCCTATCAATAATTATTCCTAGGTATTTCATCGACTTCTCTTCAGGAATTATTGTTTCATGATCAACAACAAGATTACCTAGGTTTGGTAAGTTATTTGCGTATGAGGTGAACGGGAGATATTTTGTCTTTTCTATATTAAGGGTTAGTTCGTTGTATCTGAACCAATCTTTGATTTTTTTGAAATCCAGTTCCGCTTCAGTTTTGAGGGTCTTCCAGTCTTTAGATTGATAGAATATTGCGGTGTCATCAGCGAAACTGAGGACAAGTAAATGAGTTAATATTGTATTGTCCTCCAGTTCTGAGCCATTTCCGAAGTTTCAAGTCTCTAGTTCATCGGGAAGTTCGTTTAAAATCGATTGCAAGATTTGTACCGGACAGACACATTAGCGAGCTAATAAAAACGTGGTAAAAATAATAGTAGTTTATGTAACAAGTTCGCAAAGTGAGGCTTTAGCGAACGAGTCGGAATGTTTACGGACCAGGCGCAAGGCGAGTCCGGAATATAAATAAACAGAACATAAATGCTACACATATTTCCTCTTCATGCATAAATTTTCAATCACCATCCATACGCTAGTTGTGCAAAAATCTAGCTTGTCAAATATTAGTGTTAATTTTTCATGAAATAAACATTCCAAAAGAATATTACGAAGAAAATGTGTGATGTCACTACGAAATTTCAAATATTGTATAGTTCATTGCGTCTCTTGAAACGTTTTTAAGAATTATAAGTTTTCTGAATAAACAAAAATACTCTGATAAATTATTTTGACTATTTTCAGTATCCAAAGTTTTGTAGATCGTGTACAAAAAAATTATTGTAAAAACCCAAATTTTGAAGGATATTGTAATATTTAATCTTAATGAAATACTGAGAATGATATTTTGGTAATGGAAACAATATTAAAACTATAAGTATTTTTTGTAAATACTGACAAATATTGAAATATTTTGAATATATTGTAGATATTTTGATGATGAAAATAATATTTAAAGTATGGAGTGGATATTTTTGGAATAAAAGTAATATATTTGAAGTATGAAGTGGTATTTGCTGATACTGAATTACTGAAACTGATATTGAAATAATTTAAAGAAAGAATGAAAGAAAAAGCCATATGAAGGGAGAGAAAATAAGAAATGAAATGCATAACGCACACAAAGTCGTCTTCACAAAAGGTTCAATATAAATTGAAACACAATTGGTAGACCGACAGGCGAAAAACAACTACTTTCCTAGCAAATACCACGCAGAACGTTGAATGATATTCTCCTGACAATCCATGCAAACTTCCATATAAATGGATATTGTTCGCATGTTTCTTTCTGATAAGCTCGATTATGTTTAAATTCATGTCGTGTCCGCCTAACAATCCGCATACCGGTTTCAGGCTTTTGGCCTTCATCAGTACGGAGTAGTCACCAGCCAGAGATCCGGAGAGCTCTGGCCGAGGCGAGACACAACATAAATAAAATCATCATCGAGCTTAAAACATCTTTAGGTGCGTCGGAAAAAATAACTTTTAACCGGCGGCACCTAGTGACAGAAAGAAACACTCCATACATTTCTCCTACCTCGATAGGATTCTAAATAAAAGATTCCTTCTCAGTAGGAGTGACTCAATTGCCCGACTGGCATATTTAATGAAAGAAAAAGCCATATGAAGGAAGAGAAAATAAGAAATGAAATGCATAAAGCACACAAAGTCGTCTTCACAAAAGGTTCAATATAAATTGAAACACAATTGGTAGGCCGACAGGCGAAAAACAACTACTTTCCTAGCAAATACCACGCAGAACGTTGAATGATATTCACCTGACAATCCATGCAAACTTCCATATAAATGGATATATATTTAAGATATTTTGGTACTGAAAGTTGTATTTTTAAATATTTAATTTTCTGTATGTACACCTATTTAAAGAGTTGTTTTCCCCTCGGTGGCAACCATCACCACATGTCACACTCAAGTACCTGCCACATTGAAGATTTGATGGAAGTTACTAAAACGACACCAAAACTATCATACTCTATTGAAACTGATTGCGAGTTCTAAGTGATATTTAAGTGGTACATAATAGTTACCGCAACGGTTATTTTCCACATTGATGTTAAAAAACTTTCAAGGCGATTCTGCTTAGTGACCATAATGTTTCAGACACCTCAATTGACACTAACAAGTTATGGAACTGTGGAGTGGCTACCATTGATGGGAATTACGTAACTACAACCATACAAATATAAAATTTTAGTTATTCTCACTGTATAGTGGTAGATTTAGTGGTGATTACGTAAAAACCACCGAGTCGAAGTTGCAGTATCAGTTTCCGTCAGTATGATGCAGCTTGGGACATAAATCGTGTTCAACCTAGTGTATTTGTAATAGTCGTTGCAAAGCATTACTTTCACTGTCAAATCAATCACTTATGCCACCCAAAGGAGATAACGGGATAACGGGTTGATGGGATTGGATAAAGGGAAAAGGAATAACGGGAAACGGGATAACAGGAAGCGGGCAAAGCCACACAGGCATACGCTAGATGTATTAACACGAAAAGAACAACATAGGAAAAAATACAAATTCTACAAAGTCAAGACGACTACAGCAATTTTACTTAGAATTTCAGTGATTTCTTCAACTTGGCGACTGGCGTATTGCATATCTCTTTATTAAAAAAAAAGATTTTTCAGTTATTTCTGGATTTATTTAAACAGTTTTTGTATAACCTAGAGTCAGTATCGAAAAGAAACAACCAAGAAAATCTATAAAGGTTCTCGGAATGATTTTACATATAAGTAAAGAATAAATCCAGTCATTAAACGATATTTTGAAAAAAAAAATTGAAAATGATACTACATTTTGTGAAAACTCGGATACCAATAGAAACTAGCCAACATCTACCCATTTGGTGGAAGGTGTTGCCTATATAATTTTCTTTTCAAAAATCTGACATTTGAAAATTATGTTTTTTTTAAGATCATCTTCCAATTATTTTACAAATTACCTTGACATCGGTTTTAGAGGGGGAAAATAGGTGTACATACAGAAAATTAAATATTTCAATATGACTTTCAGTACCAAACTATCTTAAATATATTTAAATTATTTCAATATCAGTTTCAGTAATTCAGTATCAACAAATACCACTTCATACTTTAAATATTACTTTTATTCCAAAAATAACCACTCCATACTTTAAATATTTTTTTCAATATAAAATATCTACAATATATATAAAATATTTCAATATTTGTCAGTATTTCCAAGAAATATTTATAGTTTTAATATTGTTTTTATTACCAAAATATCATTCTCAGTATTTCATTACAGTTTAAATATTACAATATCCTTGTCAGTCCTCGAATATATATTTAAAATATTTGGGATTCAGTTCAGTCTACAATTATTTTTTTTGTATACGCTCCCCAAAATGCCTACTTTGGATACTGAAAATAGTCCGCAAAATACCACTTTACCGGACTAGGCCGGTAAAGTCGTTATGGCAAAACTTTTTTTTTTTTGGTAGCTCATTTATTTATTTATTGTGGGATACAAACAGGACTAGCCCAAAAAAAATGTATCCTCTAAGTAGTTATAGAAATTACTGGAAATACAAATATATATGATAAGATTTATAGGAAAAACTATTGTTTATTTTTATCGGTATCTTTTTTATTGTTTATTTTTATCGGTATATTTATTTTTATGGGTATATTTTTATTTATTCAGTAAACTTATAATTAACATCTTAAAAACATTTCAGGAAATGCAATGAACTATAGAATATTTGAAATTTCCTGGTGACAGCACACGTTTTCTTCGAAATACTCTTTTGGGATGCTTATTTCATGAAAAATGAAAACTAATATTTGACAAATGTGGAATTGATAAACAATCGCTTGCTAGATTTTTTCACAACTTCCTTACACTAGCGTATGGATGTGATTGAAAATGTATGCACGGCGAAGAAATTTGTGTAACATTTATGTTCTGTTTATTTGGAAAGCTAAAAAATGTTGTATGCGACACGTACGCAAATGGCTTTAGCGGCTCCCATCTACATATTCCGATTCGTCCGCTAAAGCCTCACTTTGCGAATTTGTTACATAAACTACTATTATTTTTAGCTCGTTTTCATTAACTCGTTTATGTGTTGTCCGGTACAAATTTGGCAATCGATTTTGAACCAACTTCCCGATGATCTAGAGACTTGAAACTTCGGAAATGGTTCAGAAGTGGATGACAATACAATATTAACTTGTTTTCTTGCCTAGGTTTGTTTTTTTACGGACTACAAAAATGAGGTTAGGATCATCTCTCCATACCGATCCATCTTGGGTGTGCTTCGCGATAATGAACCCTATTGCTATTATCGACCTTACAGGCATCGCCCAAGGGAGAAAGAGAGGTTAGAAAATCTAAAAATATGTGAAAGTAACAATTATTTTCTTTCGAAACCACGGCTAATTGAGCAAAACAATACATTGAATCATCCCCAAAAGTGAAACAAGTTAAAACAAAATGCCACAAAGGAATACCTAATGGAAAACACCCAAGAAGACGTTTTAAAACGTGGAAAGACAAGTGAAATAGGACACACAAAAAACCCAAAAGAAAGGAAAATATAAAAGATGGAAAAAGTCAGAAAGTTGCCCGGAAATTGGAAAATTCGGGTATATAAAAACTTTGGCGAAGAAAAAGACTATCGAGTCATTTATTACCGAAAAGAAAAAGGAAATAGGTCAGTGGTTAGACTGTCGCCTACCAAGCAGAAGGTCACAGGAACGAATCCCGATTGGGGTAACATTGTTTTTACATTTTATAAAAACAACCGCTTGACCGATTTGGCTAATTGTTTTTTTGAATGTTCGTAATACTCCGAATAAGATTTATAGGAAAGAATGTATTTTTAGGAAAATTATTGGAAATCTCTATGTCCTGGAAAAGTTTTTAGGAACAAAATACATAATAAAAACTAATGTCTGTTTGTGTCGGTGTTGTTTGTCTAATTTTTTTGGGAAAATGGGACAACGAACGGAAAAACGGGATAACGGAAAAACAGGTTAACGGGATAGAAGGAAAACGGGCAGAGTCAAAGGCATAACCTAGATGGAATAACACAAAAAAAACAGGAAAAAATTAATTCTACGCAGACGAGAGTTTTAGGAAAAATTTTAGGTAATATATAAATTTGGACAGAACAACGTCTGTCGGGTCAGCTGGTAAAGAATAAATAGTTTGATTGAGGTCGAATGTTTATAAGTAACGATATAAATTTATTCCCAATAAAATCCATTCGTTGGGGGATATTACCAAAAATGTATTCATTATTAATTTTCGTTTATTTAAAGTGAATAAGTCATATTAACGCATAAACATTTTCGTTTTGCTTTTTCCGTGTTATTTATTATACATTATTTTTATAAATTATTCGAATAAATAATTTATTAGTTGTTAATTAATTTAGTTAACTATGAATAAACTGTTTTTTCAGTGTAGGCATAAGTAAACTGGACCGCAAAAACAGCAGTAATTTTTTCTGGTAGATTATTCCTAGAGTTGATTTGATGTTTTATCAGCATACCTTTTGTTTTTAGTTTGACATTTAAACCTTTATTTATTATATTATTTTATTAATTAATAAATATTTATTTTGGGTTACTTTTCATTTCTCAGTTATTTTCCCTGATCCTCAAATAAAGGATTTTTGAATAAAATATAATAATAAGTTCCAATAACTTGAAAACTTTCATTTTAATTTCTCACCAACAGATATACACTTTAGGTACTTTTGTAAAAACACGGGTTAAATTATACCAAAATCGTTGATTCCTTTAGTTCAATAGTTCCATCACGTTTTTATTACCTTTATTACCCCAAATATTATATTCACTATGTTCCATTTGTTTTCATTACATTTCAAACCCAAGTAAATTTCCAGTATTTTCAATATCCTTGGTATATTTTAATTATTTTCAATGCATATCTAGTACTTTAAATAGCTTCAGTATACTTTAATTATTTAAATAAATTTTCAGTACATTAAATACTATCATTATCCTAAATATATTTTAAATATTTCATTAGTGCGTTTTTTAAATATATTTTAAATACTGTTCATTATCAGATATTTAATTATGGTGTACATATTTTGGATAGATGTTTCCCCCTCGTCGGTTTTATTTCTATAAAATACGTCTCCTAGAATTATTAACGCTTATTGTGTCTTTATTGAAATAAAATGACGCAAAATAAACAATCTGGTAGACAAAGCAAATTTTTAAGCATCTAGTGATTCTGAAGCAATACATTGTGCATACACGCTGTTCAAAGTGCAGTAAACACTCGAAGAAAATAACTGATACTGTTATGAAATTTAATTTCTTGTCTCAACAGACCGATTATCGTTCAATGTATGAAATAAAAGTAAACATTCACAAGATTAGTGGAAATACTAGTGCTATCTGTCGCAGACTAGACTTGAAGTAACTTAACATTAGATATATCCTTTTACATATGTAAGATAGTTTTTTTTGCTGTGTACCATCTGAATGATCAAAAACCCCGAGGACATATGCACTTGTCAATTTAAAAAATAAATCGAAAAAAAAAACCAATCACACTATACCAGCCAGTTCTTCCGATGATTATTTTTTGATGTTCAGGAATCTCAAACATATAATTGAAATACCTCAGCTAGTGGCCCTATACCACGCACAGGTACTGTCACGAATAAGGTATGGAATATGCTTATGGGGTAACTCCACTTTGGCAAATAATGTTTTGTCGTTACAAAAGAATAATAGGAATAATAGCTGAGTTCCCAGTACACATTTCTGCAGGGACCTTTTCAAACATTTGAGCAGTATGACCCTCATGTCTGTTTATATTTATGAATTGTCCATCTTTATTTTTAAGAATAGACAAAAATTTGTTTTAACTGGACACTTCCACTCTGTAAATACACGCCAAAGAAATGAATACCACATTCCTTTTACAAAATACAAGGTCTCTGGCAATTCACCCTCAATTATGGGTCTGTATGTATTCAATCATTTGCCTGAAAGTTTAAAAGAAATCAAATATTTGATAAAAATTAGTGGCTCCCTGCTCTGAAACAATTCCTTATTGAAAAATATTTCTATTCGGTGGAAGAATATTTTAATAGTTAGTTAGTTCCTATCAATATGTGTATTTTGGTGCGTGATTGTTTATGTATATGTTTATTTATGTATATATATATATATATATATATATTTTTATTTCCACTGACTGTACTCTGCATCAGTGTTCGAAATATATACTGACTATTCCTATACATTTTATATGTCTTATTGGAAAATAAATATTATTATTAATATTCTTATACCTATCTCAAGCGAATTTCGAGAATTTCATTGATTTCCTTATTTTTTGTGCAAAACATAGCTTCGATTAAATTCTGGGTGTAGTTTACCAATATTATGTTCATTAGTTATGTCTAAGGGAATTCGTTCTCAATTAAACAGGATCGTTCAAAATTTGTGATTGTTCCGATAGATACAAAAATGGTGAAAAGTCCTTTTTTTTTAAATGGAACATCCTGTATATGATCAAATATCCTGAAAGACAATTAAAGTTCCTTCCAAATGATATATCATGTTCCTATACCTAAATATTCTGGTTTCTGAAATAAAATAAAGTTTCTATACAAATTTAAAATATCTGCATATGTCAAACTTAAAGATTATCTTGCTCTTTTCTGGTCACGGCACACTACTACCATTTTCATTTCCCAGTATAACAAATCGATATAGGTAATATTACCCTACTGAAATGATCTGATTAAAAAATCAACTCATTCTGGAATGATTCGCTTCAAAATGTTCATACTTTTGTAGATACAGCTAACACTTGAGTTTTTTTCTTACTCTCGATGATCCAATTCAGTTTTAGCAAAGATTGATTAAAAAAATATCTCGGGAAAATTTTAAAATAGGTTTGAGTCATGTCGAATAAATTAGTAATTATTTTTCAGGTATAGGACATGATTGGTATTTTTTTCAGTAGAATCTGAATATGGCATAATATACAGGGTATCCCATTTAAATAGAATGACTTATGGTCATGTTTCCTAATCAACTACAAGAATATGTTTTTCAGACACCCTGTATAAAATATGGTCAAATAATTCGATGTTACTGAAATTACTCAATATTTTCTGGTGAAAGTTGAATTTTAACAGATTAGGTGGTATTTGAATTCAAGTTGGTGACATTTTGGTAGCATAACAATTACAAAATATTCAATATTCAATAAACGGTAGAGA
Source organism: Gonioctena quinquepunctata (assembly GCA_018342105.1). Classification (NCBI taxonomy): domain Eukaryota; kingdom Metazoa; phylum Arthropoda; class Insecta; order Coleoptera; family Chrysomelidae; genus Gonioctena; species Gonioctena quinquepunctata. Next base: position 94,866 of record JAFIRS010003528.1, read on the forward strand.
TAGGTATACGACATGTTCAGTAAAAGTTATTTGTATTTATCAGTAGGATCTAAAAACAAAACGAAATACTGGGTGTTCCATCTGAAATTCGAAAGTTAATATTAGTTACAAGTACATGTGGCAACACTGCAACCGTGAAAATATATCTAAGAGCTAGATCGCAGTCTCTTATCGTGTGATACAAAATTTCGAGTATTTATATCTCAGATCTCCAGAAACGTCCAATAGGCCATCGAGTTTGGAATACCCTGTATATTAATCATTCTTTGTACAATCAGTTCGTCATCTTATCATTCATACACTTCAATACATTACAAAACCTTCTGCATGTTCCCTCTATAATTTGATCGCATTGACCATAAAGATAAAAAAATTCAGCAAAACTTCGTTTGAAAAGTTATTGCCTTCCATTTTGATTCTTTTCTGATCAAATTTTTGGTAATTAACGCGCAAACGTTTTATTATTGATGCACTAATTGTCGAATTTTGATAATGACGTATTCCATGACATTCAATATAAAATAGGGCAAAATAATCGGATTTTTATAGAAACTTGCTTTTATTTCGGAAACCAGACTATTTAGGTATAGGAACATAATACATCCTTTGAAAGGAACTCCAATTGCCTTTCAGAATATTCGATAATATTTAAAAAAATGTACTTTTTACCATTTTTGTATCTATTGGAAAAATCGCAAATTCTGAACGACCCTGTATAATGGAGAACGAATTCCCTTAGACATAACTAATTCACAGAACATTGGCAAACTACACAGAAAATGTCAGCTTTGTACGAGTCCAAATACCTCAGTAATAAACATTTAATTAAAGCTATGTTTTGCACAAAAAAATAAGGAAATCAATGAATTTCTCGAAAACCGCTTGATATAGGTATAGGAAAGTATACAGGGTGTCTCATTTAAAATATCAAAGTTGTTGCTACTTTTCAATATAAGCGGCAACGCAGCAGCGCTGAAATTATTTTAGATAGGCGCAATTCAGGTGCTAACTCAAATGGTGACATTATAAAATGCTTGCACAAAAATCATTTGAGCAACATTTTCCAGGCGATCGTCGCCGTAACTCTCGTCGATCTAGAAGATCAGTATCCTCCAGTATCTCGAATTCAAATCACATAACATTAATCGTTTTCCTGAATATCCAATTTCTGGTAAATTATTGTTTTGCTTTCGTTTCCTCAAATCGAAATTCCAATAACCATTCATCACGATGTTTGCAGTTTCGCTTACTGATCCGATACATTTCTTTCATTACTATCTTTTGTTTATTAAATTACACGCTTATCGAATTAAATTCAATAATCAACATAACGAAACCACATACCATGATGTGTTGTTGTGACCAAGATGACCAAACGTAACGTGTTGTTGTTATTTCTCATTTCCTTCTTTTATTTTGATTTTTAGGTCGTTTTGGAAACCGTATTATGCACGAATCAAAGATGTGGGTGTTTTGAAATTGTTATTTCATCAGGGCCGGATTGAGTTCTTGCAGAGATGAAAATGAATCGACTTTATTAGACAAATGAACATGTAGACTAAGAGGAATCGGCGCATGAGTACCGAAAACTATTCCACCTCAATTTTTTTATGCGATCCTCTTCAAATTGCCCTACTGATGATATAAAGGCATGTTGCCATGGGGCAACCCCGTGCCATATTGTTTAAACCGAAATTGTTTAAACAATTGCAAGGAATTGTTATTTTTCAACCGGACAAAATTTTTTTATATTCTTTATGGAAATACAAATTAAAAAGTTCCTATGACTTTTCACGATAAAGTTAATATTTTTAGAGATATGAATAAGGTTCGAAAAATCTCAAATTTGGGTACTTTTGACTAAGGAAAAATATATTTAAAAAAAAAAATATATAAATAATATTTTTTTTAATTCTTTATACAATAGTTAATAATATTCTTAATAGATATTTAAAAAAAATTCATTGTTTATACCTGTTTTTTATTGTTAATTTCGCGCTCACAAGTATGAGTCGCTTACCTTTAAGTATCGCCGTCTCTCTCTGACTCATGCGCTGCATCGGCCTCTCTGTGTCCTGAATTATTATTTATCATTTATCTTGAAAACTATTAACTTTATCAAGATTGTTAAAGAGAGCAATGTTATTAATAATGAAATTGTCTACAATTTGTTTTGAACAAATTTTTTTTCTGGAATCAATTTTACAAAAGTTATTTAAGCATAAATCGGAACATGTAATTAAAATTACTTTTTTATCAGTTTATATTACTTTTTTTTTATTAAAACAGAAAGTAATTACATTTAATAGCTTCTTCAAACGAAGGTTATAGATGTAGAAGTATGAAATAATGAAACAAAATTTAAAAATAAGTATTTATTATCAATATCATTTTTATATATTATATTTTTACAGTCTTCTGGATCACAACCACATAGAAGTATGCAACTAATATTATTTTTTTTACAGTAACAAGCTTTGGTTGCACAGGATTTCTTACAATTACACAATTTTTTAAGATCAGTTGGAAATGGGCTTTTGTTTATAAATAAAGGTAGCAAAGTCCAATTCTCTAGTTTGTATCCGAAATTCGTAAAATCGAATGTTTCATATTGGGGATTCAATGCATTTTTCCAAATATATGTTTGAGCAGAAGCTCTAAGTGCATGCAAATGCAAGGCATCTGATGTGCACGGAATTTTCGATAAATGAATACTAGTGCCAAAGCAACGAGAAAAAATACTTTGTCTAGCTTCATCCGCGGTGTTACCTTTTTTACCCAAAATATTTAAATACAATGTTTCTAAGCCTTTCAACTCCTTAGAACTATAAATCCAAGCCATTGCCAAGAGGGACTAAAGCATCACGATTTTCTTTTACTTTCATCATTTCTAAAGCTTTTTTTTTGTGCCAATTTTACTAGTCGTATCACAACCCGTAAATGCGTGTAAAGCAGGTAAAATTTCACAAACCGGGTACGACGCATAATTGTGAGCGCGCGACAATAAAAAAACAGGTATAAACAATGATTTTTTTTTAAATATCTATTAAGAATATTATTAACTATTGTATAAAGAATATATATATATATATATTTATATATATATTATTATATATATTATATATATTTCATGGGTCAAAAATACCCAAATTTGAGATTTTTCAAACCTTTAAAAATTCATATCTCTAAAAATATTAACTTTATCGTGAAAAGTCATAGGACCTTTTTAATTTGTATTTCAATAAAGAATATAAAAAAAAATTGTCCGGTTGAAAAATAACAATTCCTTGCAATTGTTCAAACAATTTCGGTTTAAACAATATGGCATGGGGTTGCCCCATGGCAACATGCATTTATATCATCAGTAGGGCAATTTGAAGAGGATCGCATGAAAAAATTGAGGTGGAATAGTTTTCGGTACTCATGCGCCGATTCCTCCTAGTCTAATACATTTCCCTGCTAAATATCTCCTTCAGGTAGTTTTAAATCTATACCTATACAACACAATTAATTTCGCAAAAGCGCAAAACGGGAGAACGGCTGGACCGATTTGGCTATATTTTTTTTATTGTTCGTAATAGCCCGAGGAAAGTAGCCCGGAAATTGTAAAATTCGAGAAATTTCGCAAACAAAAGGAATATCGGCCAAGTTCTTAGTAAAGGTCCGAGTAGCTCGGTGGTTAGAACGTGTGCTTTGTAACTCCAAGGGCCCAGTTTCAATCCCCGGGCGTGTCTACACAAAAATATTTTTTTATTTTATTTTAACACTCAAATCAAACACAACATTTTTTTTTTGTAATAGTCCGAGTAAGGTTTTTAGGAAAATAACGGTTTTTCAGAAAAGTTATTGGAATCGGGATTTTTTTTTCTATGGGATTTTTGAAGACCATAACACGAGATTCTAGCGATGGATATGCGTAATTCTTTGGCTGTGGAAAAGTTTTCAGGAATATATGTAATATTATAATATTGGACAGTATTTCATATATAAAATATAAAATTATTATATGAAATACTCTCCAATAATTCATATCCTTCAAATTTTTTGAAAATGAACATTTACATAATATAACATATTCATCGATACCTTATATTCCTGAACTTTCTACTAAAATTATAAATGTATTCAAACATGAAAAAAACTTGAAAATTGCACAAAAGAAAATAAAACCATTAGAAAATTTGTATACCAAATTGAAACAAAAAGATCATATCACCAAAAAGTCCAACGTGGTTTATGAAATTCCTTGTTCAAATTGTAATAAAAAATATTTGGGCCAAACAAAAAATTTAAAAATGTTAAAAAAAAAAAAAGGAAAAAAGACTTTTTTTAGAAATGGCTGAAATAAAATTACAATCTGACAATATGAATAAAAAAACTGATATTGATAACTTAAGTAAAATTTACTCGTACCTTCTTTTACCAAAAAACCATTCTTCATTTGAAAATACCTGAATTAATTCACCTCTGTATATACCTATTTTGTTTGACATCCATAATAAATGATTGTCAGTCATCAAATTTTCATGTGCCACAACATCCACAAGTTTTCCTTTATAGATTTTTGATTATATAATATGTTCCTAAGCTTTGATGTCCAAAGAAAATCTCAAATTGCACAGTATGTATACTATTATTATTTAAATATTTTAATGTCCATATTTTTACTTGTAGCCCTCGAAAAAGCAAATAAAGATTTGCGAAAGCTCGGGTAGCAAAAAAGAGTGTACCTTCTTCAAGACCGAATCCCCGATAGATACCCATTCTATATATATATATATATATATATATATATATATATATATATATATATATATATATGTATAAGGAGAATAAGAGAAATCTTTTACGAATCCAAGAGAGCCCACCATCCGTCTACAGCCTGTTTCATGGTTTCCCAATCATCAGGACGGCCTGTGGTCTCTTTCAAATTCGTATCAGATATCTCGTAGAGTTAATACCTATCGGCAAGTACAAAAATGTGAAAAGCCGCACAGATTATAGGTGTCACTATCTATAATTTGATGCTTTTCATATATATATATATATATATATATATATATATATATATATATATATATATCGAATACTCAAGAATTTTTAAAATTTCGAAAATGGTAAAAATGCGTTTTTTTTTCATTTTAATTTTTTTTTCTTATGGCGACAATTGTTTTTACATATTTTCAAAAGTCGCTCAAGAATTTTAAATCTTGGGGTGAACTATAGATTAGACACACAAAAATATATGTGAATAAATTTTGGCGACCATGGAGTCCTAATATTTTCAAGGTCTGCATTGTCAAACTCCTATCCAAAAGAGGATTTTGATTAACTATAGGCTCGTTTCTCTCTTATACAACATCAACAGGCTTATGACATATATATCCTGTGTCGATACAAATATTTCCCACCTTTGTGTGTTTATAGATAAAATATGGAATGAGAGAAAAGGTACAGAGACTTATAGAGTTACTTGCTTAGACGTGGTCGGCAAATCTGTGACATTGGTATTCCACATGGAACTGTACTGTGCCCTTCGTTCCTCACTTTATGTATAGTCCATCCAATATCAATTGGAGAAGCTGTTTCTATAGGGAGCACTTCGCTAACACGAGCGTATATGCGAAGAAACGGAACGAAAAATAATCTGTACTACTTGTATACAGTCTCCGTCGGCACAAAGAGCCCGCTGGTCAACGTGGACTTGAGTGACTGCTGTCTGTTCTACAACCAATTCGTCTGGGTCAATCAAGTCGGACATCAATGCTTGCAGGTGTGTCTATACGATGGGAGGTCATAAATCACGCGTTATATTTGTGTTTTAATAGCTCTGAAAGATTAAAAACCAGTAGCGTCTGTGGTCTTGGTGTGTGCCGATCGAAATACGTTTTAGGATATTAAAATATCTAAATAAAATTAGTTATCTGCGCCATTGCTGCTCACAGGATTTCGCCGCAAGACTTTTTTATGCTTCTGCAATTGATATTGGGAAAACTACAACAGTTTATTTTCATTGGACACCACTAGAAATATTTTGTTTCGATGACGACACAATAATTTTTATGAAGGAAAAGACTGGGTAACCTGATGAAGCAGGAGGAAGCATACTTCAAAGAAATGAAGAAGTGGTTCCAAAGTAATAAATTTATTGCCACACAATAAACTAAGAAATGATAAAAAAAATAACATAGAAATGCAACGTGAAATCTCCAGCGATAAACAATAACATTCCAAAAATGCGCTCTCCACAAATGGATTACTTGATTATTGATAATAAAGTTGAAATTCCATCAAACACCTCGGAATTATCATCGACCGTCAATAAGTGACTTACAAATAAGAAATATACAAAAAATTAGAGGAATATTATACAGAGTGAGTTAGAAGTACTTTGACAAACTTCAGGAGGTGATTCCTCCCAATATTCTAATATGAATTGTCCAAATGAATATATGTCCGGAAACGTTTCGTTTCCAAGATACAGAGTGTTAAAGTTTTATTTTTATTTTTGTTAAATAACTTTCGAAATACTGACCTTAATTAAACGAAAATTGCTATTGAGAGGTTTTTTGAGGTGTCGAATTCGAACCTGATGTTATTATTCCTCTTACTCGTAAGGGGCGCCACCTACACGTCTTTTTCTTTTTTGAAGATTCATAACTTTTTTGAGCGTACTTCTAGCACATTTTTCAATTCCTCTATCATATCTACGTAAAAAAGCTACCCTTGTTACAAGTCGCTATAAGCAACCGTTTTCTAGATATTTGGACTTGAAAATTTCAAGTCGATTATTTGATTATCGATGCGTGTTGAAGTTATTACCATTATTTTGAATTTTTCACAAGAATGCTTAGGAAATGAATTTGACGTTTAAGTAAGTGGTTTTGGTTTTTTGTAGGGGGCGCCACCTATTCTATTTATTTTTACTAGTTTGAAATAGTTATTTTTGTATCAATGTTGCAAAATCTGTATTTGTTTTAATAAAATTTGCAAGAAATATCAACATTTTATTTCAATAAATTTTGAATATGTAGAATAAAATAAAATAAAGAATACTAAATTGTATTCAAATAAATTGTTCAAAGTGTCCACCTTCAGCGAAGATACAGGCATTCAGTCTTCTAGTCATTGAATCTCGTACCCGCTCAAAAATTATTGGTGTGTTTCTTATTGTTTCACTACTATTCGGTTTCTTAGATCTTCCTCGTTCGCTACTGGAGTTTTATAAACTAGTGAATTTAAATGTCCCCAAAAATAAAAATCTAGCGGGTTTAGATCTGGGAACCTTGGTGCCCACGCCTGGTTAGGTTCTTCTAGAACCCTACCGATCCATCGATTTGGATAGACAGTGTTAAGGAATTCCCTGGCTACAACGCTAAAATGGGCCGGAGCCCCATCATGCATAAACCACATGCGGATGCGAATTTCTAATGGTATATTCTGAAGTAGTCCCGGCAATTCATTTTCTAAAAAGTCTCTGTAAGTTACGCCATTCAGTCGGAACGGAAGAAAGAAAGGACCTATCAAGAAATTATCAATTATTGGTTGAGTGTATATGAAGCAGAAAAAGTGGATGATATGTACAATAGATTCATTTCTCAACTCATAAGTTTTTTAAATGAAGCTTTTCCTCTGAGGAAAGTTCACATACAATCAATGAAAAAACCAAAGTGGATATCAGAAAATGTTACAAATGCAAAAAATACACTCAATTTACTCTCAGAAATGTACCTCCTCAAACAAATAACAAACCATAAACTGAATGAATTCAAAAAATATTACTGCAACTTGCTTTTGTCAGAAAAGAAAAAATTCTATGGTGAAAAAATTGTTCAATCCGATAACAAGTCTAAAACAGTATGGTCAATTGTGAACTCTGAACTAGGCAAGTCAAAAATTAAGAATAACTCTTTCAATGGAATAAAAACTAACGATGAGTTGGTAACAGAACCAGGCGCTGCTAGTAATATATTCAATGATTATTTTCTAACCGCTGCCTCTCGTATCATTAGTGATAATACTGCAAATAATTTCGACATTAACCTTGTGCAAGAATTTACCTATCAGAGATAACCCAAGATGAAGTTTTAGAAGTGATAAATAGTTTAAAAAACAAGTACTCATCAGGAGATGATGAAATAAGTAATGTTCTATTGAAGAATATGAGTAGATATATTTTGGAACCTATAACTTTTATCCTGAATGAATCTTTTAGACAAGGCATCTTTACCACAAAGTTGAAGGTTGCAATTGTTAGACCATTGTTTAAAAATAAGGGCGATCCACTTTCGGTCGAAAATCATCGACCAATTAGCTTACTTTCATCTTTCTCTAAATTGTTTGAAATTATCATGTGCAGAAGATTCATACCATTCTTGAGTGCAAATCGAGTGATTACAAATAAACAGCATGGATTCCAGAAGGGAAAATCTACCACAACTGCCATTTTCACTTTTATTGAGAGGATCCTTCATTATTTGGACAATGGCTATATTGCTCATGGTGTTTTTCTAGACCTGTCGAAGGCTTTTGACTGTGTGAATCATGAAATTCTTCTGAGTAAGTTATATAAAATGGGTATTCGCGGAGTTGCACATGACTGGTTTACATCCTATCTTTAAAACAGACAGCAAACAGTTTGCGTAAGGCATAATACAAAGTCATATTTCTCAGATGAGAAAACAATTGCATATTATTCTCCTTAACAATGAGTACATTCCTAATATTCACAATTTGCATGTACCTCATGAGGTTTGAATAAGAAATCGTATATGATGTGAGATTCAAGTGAAATATGTATATCGATATTCCGGTAAAATTACTTTTCATGGGAAATATATTGATATTTGGAAAATGGTTGCCTTTCTACATCATCATTGCTATGGAAAATGTTTTTTCAAATAAAAATTAGCATGCCTATTCTCACCTTGCATACGTCTCCAATGCCGAATTATAATTCTCTTTTTCTATGTTTTACGTCAGTGAATTGCATTCCCACCGCATCTATATCCATTATTGTTTACGTAAACGATAATATTTAAAACACCCTGTTCAGGATGATTTTGCTTATCTATATAATTATTTTAATTGAGTAACGCATCAGTTATATGTATTCCAACAATAGTTGGCAAAACTTGAAGTTCTTCTATCATTTTCAGTCGTTAAAATCAGAAAAGACCATATTTTTTTGCATTTGTTCTTTCTTTTCTTGTAACATTTCGAGCTGAATGAGTAAACATATATTCAAATTCATTGAGGATTGGGAAATAACCCTCAACATTGCCTGAGAATCACTACGAAGCTCAATTGAGATGATATATCACATCAGTAATATCGATCTATTTTCGACAGTTTTCCCTATGAATATACATACATAATTCAAGTATGTTTCCATATCTCCACTTGAGTTCTTACACCATTCCATATTTATATCCATGCGTCGATCGTGAGTTAGTTCAACACCGCTCCTTCATGAGTATTTTCCAAACCCAAAAATTCATAAATCTGTATAGAGTCTGGCTGTATAGATCTTCTGAACTGATGAAGGTTTTTTGGATGAAAAGACTCATATTATTTTCAATTAGTACAATTACGTTTATATCCCATCCGGCTCATGTTTCAGTACATTCATAAGAAATTCTTTTTATATTTTTATAATTGTATATTCCATTGCTGTATGGAAAAAAACGCAAAAGTATGTGAACTAATATCTTTTACCAACTTGTTAATGGTGATGTTTATATATTGCCAAATCAACCCCCACAACAGTTATATTATTCTCGTAAACAATGAGGTTCACTCAATGGCCTCAGCATAACAGTTTTCTCATTCACAGCGAGTAATTCAGTACATCCACTATTTGCAAGTTCATCATGAAATTTAAATGATTGCATACAGGGGATATATCTGTCAAGAGAACCATTCATATACCACAAAATAGACATATATGTTATCGTAGGCATATAAGTAGCTACAACTTACCAAAATTATGCATGTACTTCTACAATCAAGTTATTTTTCTCTGGTCCAGCAAGTTCCATCGCAGTCATGCCACTCTCACGAATATTCCCTCATCCGATTGGAGTTTCTCTGGTGGTAAGAAAGAATCGAGGCATAATATTCAATATAGATTTGATGAATCGATCAACAAATGGCAAACGAAATTCGAAAATGTTCTTGAACGTAATTTAATTCTTCGAAAACTATCAAATACAAACATATATTACTATACAGGGTGCATCGTACATCTATCAAACGCTCAACTCTCAACAATAAAGCTACATTCTCACCGATATTGAATTTTTTCCATCACATATATTGCTGAAAACCCATACCACTTCTCAACCATCGAAACATACCTCAAACATGTTAGTAATTCATAGTCATCGAATATGACTTTTAACAAGTGATCTCGGTATATCATCAACATGAGGAAGGCTTCATATCTATATCGATATGTCAAATGGCTTCTATAGAGAATAATGGATGACATTTTTGGCTTTTACTTCACCATTGAGTATGGAAAGTGTTATTGAAAAACTATTTTGAGGATGATATCAGTGAATGCATGATGTCCTCGCCCTGCACACATCCACAATACTGAATTCTAATTCTTTTTGCTATGTTTCACCCTTGTGAAATGCATTTCCACCATTATTGTTCCATATGAACTAGGTTATCAACTAGGGTTGAAACACCCCTTTTTCTTATCTATATAATCAATTTCAATGACTAACGCATCACTAATATTAATTCTAACAACAGTAAACTTGATTTGAAGTACTTACACCGTTTCTCGCGTTGAAATTAGGGAAGACAAACAACTTTTTGATATAACTTATTCCAATTCTTGTAACATCTCGAACTGAACGAGCAGACATGTATCCAATTTCACTGAGAATTGTGTAGAATCAATCCTCAACGCTGTTTGTCATATCATAGCACGTTAGTTATCAATTCTAATGACATTGTCTTCTCGAATCTAATTCATCCTTTGGTACCCATCACTATTTTCTGTGGATGAGGAAATACCACCAATTGCTAGAGGTTGGTGTGTGATGATATTGCATTAATGTCGATCGATTTGTGAACATGTTTTCCCTCAGATTATACCTAAAGATTTGTGTATGTTGATCGACTCAATCATATTTCATAGCATATTATAGCAGCTATTATAAAAAAAAACATTACCAAATATATATTTCCCATAGGAAACGAATTAATCACTGAATGTTTGATTCTACAACATTGTAGATTTGTGAATGATCTGGTTGATTCACATTCTGATAATCCCATTGATCCTATGCATATATTATGGAACGATATAATATTGATAATTGAGATGTGGTCGCATTAATTTTATGATCGAGATTGACTGGGGAATGTTTTTTTTCGATGTATAATTCTCTCCATATGTGCTCTACCAAACACCAAAGTGTCTCGAATGAATTCTGCGATACTCGACAAGCGTTCAATCACGTAGATTATTTTCAATCATAGTTCACTGAAGCGATCTGAAGCAGATATTAACATTCAATTCTCAACAAAGCTCAGTGAAATGCTCGATCAACAACCTCAAATACCAAAAAGCAACTATTCGTTGTTCTCACTTCATTTATATGTATGGAAGCATTATAATACATTAAGCGACCGGTCCGTTATCATTCGTTAAATACTATATTTGCACTCAACCGCGTTTTTTTCATAACGAACGTTTTTTATCACTACCAATGCCATTTCATCGAATCATTTCCCTCAATGAGCTCTAAACCCCTGAAATATTACAATCTAGAGTGGAAAACTCTAGATGTAATACTCTGCAAGTCTAAGAGAATCATAGATCTTTTGAATGTATATGTAAAATCTATTATTGGCATCTGAAAAGGATATAATTCATCCTGAAAAGGGGCCATATACTGTATTCGATGATAACATATTCACAATATGAATCTATATAAGTGGGGAGCAGTATGTATATATCGTATATAGCTTTCGATAGGGGGAATGTGAATAATCTGAAATACATGGCATTGAGAAAAATATCTTCATTTCAGTACTTTCCTATGAAGCTGGTCTCTACTCATCACAATATATATGCTTTCCACAGATAAGGAGAGTTGTGAGTTGAATAAAAGTTAATGACATCCTACATATCCTTCAGTTTTTCAAGTTGCGTAACAATATTTTTCAATGATTAGCTAGCTTATAAATATCAGCATAATATTCTCACCGTTCAATTTGGAAAGAGTGTTTTAAATCAGCGCAATGCGGCATTCACCCGCTTAGTTGAATTAGTTCAACTATCATATTTCATTGGTTAAAAATTTCACTAGAATCGGGGCTAATGTGAGAAATTGACATATATTTTCCTCTTGAAAAAAGACGTTTCAATTATGCCTGTATGACATTGAGAAAGAGTGAACGTATAGTTGAAATGAGCAGAGTGGGGAAAGGAGAATGGGTGATAAACATATATATATATATATATATATATATATATATATATATATATTTTCAATGTCCTTTAATATATGCTATTACCTGAGTTCTACTACTTCCATTGAATCTCCTTCCATATTACATTTTTCTATGAGGCGAATGAGTATTGAATATATATTTTCAATGTCATTCAATATGATCTAATGCCAGAGTTCTACTACTTCCATTGAATCAACTTCCATGTTACATTTTTCTATTAGAAGCAATTGATTTATTCACGGATTCTCTTATGATAATAGTTACATTTTTTCTATAATAATATCATCATTTTTACAATAGAAAGCTGTGGAAGTTATTGTTTGCTAGGGTATAATTCTTTCCCTCTCCCAATCGGGTATCTCGAGAGCATGAAAACATCCTACATACATGTTCATGGTAACTATCTGCAGGAAATTTTCATAATTTTCATGATATGTACAGCTAGTATACGTTCTACTCTAACTCATTTCTTTGTTGACTACATCTCATTTCAATGTCATATAATCACCATCGGAAATTTGTTCACAGCAATATTAGTTTTTATATCCATAAAACTGTTTTATTCCGCATCAATCTTTGGTAAATAACTTAAAATATTTTGCTCTATTCACCATTGCCTGAGTTCTACCACTTCCGTTGAATCATCCATTCATGTTAACATTATGCTATTCCAAGTTATCACTTCATTTATTGGTACAACCCCACTTTCATTTTTGCAAAACTCAAAAAACTTCTCCAAAAGTTCAAAACTTATGTTTTCGGTGTTTCAATCGTTCTCCTTTCATATGTCAGAATAACAAATAAGAATCAGATATTTCGAGAGCATGCAAGCATATATTACCAATCATAGCTTACCGTAGCGATATGAATCACATATACCTAATTTTCATAGTATATCTATCGAATGCACACACACCTCGAGGAACCTGCGTTATACTGTTCACTTTTCTGTCAGTTACAGACCATTTCAATGTCATTAGTACTATTGAAAATATGCATATCATTTGATTATTCACATGTATATAACTTTTTTTATTTTTGCACCCACCTGCGAGTGAACTCTGTATATCATTTACAAATACCAAGCTAGTTAAAGATTGATCCATGGATTCCATGAAAATCTTTCACAAATGTTATATTCCATCCACTATTGTAGATTGAAAGCTCATTAATCCAATTCTCCCAGTAAGCGTTTTTCAGATACATATGTAAAGGAATATTCGGAAAATATAGAATTATCATCTCGCCAAACTGCCTGTTGCTGACTGCAATGTCGTCAATATATTTTTGGATGATTCAATTGGAAGAATTGTAGAAAACTTGACTTTATTTATATTGACATCCTTTTTTCTTTTTCTGTCACCCTAACTTAAAAAATCATTATATATGGTCAATAATGAAATTGAACTACCATAAAAACTCTAATAAACTGAATCAGGTGACAGGTATCACTGCCTGGTCAAGGAAAACTCGCCGACTGCCCATAAGTGAAGAATAACATTAATGAATATATAGCGGTATTCGAATGTAACACCCATACTTCGAAAATATTCACAATAACATCATAGTCCACTATTACAGTCTTAATGCGCCTCACACCGACCACGATTATATACGACCCTAGGTCCATATCATATCTGTGGAAATATATTTGAAAAATCTATGATATTCATTTTCGAACTACGCGTTCTCATGTTTCACTTTGAGCAGCAATCAACTATCGAATACTATCATATCCATTTCGAATTCATCACTCTTATTCCTCCAATCATTGAATGCCCAAACCAATTCGATATTTTTCCATATGACAAATATCTAAGAATATTGTGAACCAAATCTTTACATCAACCAGCAATCAATAATATTACCATAGCTAAGCTTCATCCGATCACTTCAACTCCTACAAGCGCTCGAGTCATGCTCAAACAATTTTATTAATTTTGTGTCAAGTACTGAATCCATATAATCTATCAATAATTGCACCATTATTAAGCATCAGTTTGATTCATCCAATCGTTCAATGAATGTTCAAGCCATCTACATATGCTTTGTGTCAAATTCCAAGAACCTAATGAATATTATCATAATCATCTTTCAGCTAATCCTTTCCATAGACATTCAATAATAATTATAAGTCGTCTTTGTATTTTATTTTGATGTCACCGCATATACCTCCGATCAACTATTGAACTCCATCACATTTTAGACTCCGCGAGCGTGGATACACATTCATTTCAAATACCTCAGTCTCATTCCTCCAATCATTCGTGAAATATCAACCCAATTCAATATATTTTCCTATGTTATATCGGAGAATACACCGACAAACAATCAATAATATTACTTATAACTTTATCCCATTAACTCCTACATTCGCTCGAGTCATGTCCAAAACAACTTCATATATTTTGAGTCGAGTACTGAATAAACCGAATCAAAACATCAATCAACAATCAATGATAGCACCATTATTGATTCCTTCAATCGTTCGATAAATGTCCAAACCAACTACATATGCTTTGTGTTGAAGAAACCGAATCCATACACCAGTCAATAATCATCGCACTACCATTAATTAAGCTTCAGCCGAATCATACCCGACTGATTCCTACAATCGAAAAATGCCCATATCAACTTCATATTTTTTATCGAACCGAACGATACATCATCCGGCAATCAATAATAGCAACATCATTAAGCACCACTCTAATATCTCCACTCGAGGAGTGTTGAGATCAAATTCATATACTTTGTGTCAAATACTGGAGAATTCAATATACCGACTCCACACGCTAATCAGCCGTGAATATTATTATAATTAACCCTCATCCCAATTTCCCCCATCGAGTAATTCTCAAACATCTGCATATATATTTTTTCAGATCACAAATATCAATGAACACCATGAACCGGAACCTACAATCAATAGAAGTGTCATTATTATGTTTCAATGTAATTCTCCTAATCATGAAAAGCCCCTACTTCATATTATTCATACGCTAATCTGCAATGAATATAATTATAATTCACCCTCATCCTATCAACATGCATTTGATTTCAATGTGCGTTATCGATAAATAGTAATCCGATAATATAGCAGGTACCGATGGTAGGCGGTTCGGACCCTTCCACGCGGCGCGATTGATCCGAACACCTGCGGGCGCTTGACGCGAACACGCTGGGAGATTTTGGACAAAAATTACCAGCTTGGACCTTAGAAATCCTTATGGAGATTAACATGGGAAAATGGATGATTTTGGGCCAGAAGCCCTGCTGCATACCTACTGATGATTCCACATCTGATTTTATGAACATCCTGTTTATATTTTCAACAAATCCACCCGGTATAATTACATGTCTGACTCACTGATTGACTAATATACGATCAACGCCCAGACCAAACCGTTGGACTTAAGAGCTGAAATTTTGACAGCATATTTTTTTTATATTCCATTGCTAAAGGGGCGATGAAGTGGGTGAGAAGGGGGGTGAAAGTGAAAGTACAGTTGGTTTTGAAATTAAAGTAATGGAAATTAGTATTTGGGCTCTTCTCCACAAATGGAGATGAATGTGTTTCAGGGTTTTCAAAAATTCAACCGTAAAGGGGCAAAATGGGGGATGAACGTCTGTATAGTTAGATTTAGAGTTAGGATAATGAAAAATTGTATTTGGGGGTCTTTGTTACAAATAAAAAACACGTGTTTCGGTGTTTTTGGATATTCGAACCCTAAAGGGGTAAAATGGGGGTTAAATTGGTATTGGAAGTTTGTATAGGAATTCCGTTAGTTTTCAAGTTTGGGTCATAAAAATTTTGATGTTTTTATAAATGCAACTCCTAGGGGGTGAAAGTTTGCGTGAAGGTTCCGTTAGTTTTGAAGTTAGGGACATAAAAATTGGCATTGAGGTATTTGTTACAAATAAAGAAATACGCGATCCAGAATTTTTAGACATTCCGTCCCAAAGGGGGGGTGGATTTGTAATAGCCGCAAAAAAAAATAGAAATTTAAGTTGCAGCTAGTTGTAGTAAATAACAGTTGATAGTTAAAATAAGGTGGGTAAGTATTTTAAAAGTAATCCAACTTAAGTAGGTAGCAATTAGTAGATTTTAGCCACAAAAAAATTACAAAAAATTAAACCGATGAAAAAATAAACTGAAAAGCAAAAAGTTAAAAGAAACCTTTTTAGTCTTAATAACTAAGCTCCAAATCTAATGTAAGTAACTTTCCTGAGGACTTGGAAAATGATATGAGTTTTGTTCATAAGTTTAAGTCAACAATAAAAAAAAGATGGAATGTAATAATCGAAATGTCGAGTACACAGTACGGGTACTTGGCTAAAAATAAAGACAGAATATTTATAGGGTGGTCTAGCTATAAATTCTTTGAGTTTGTTAGTGTCTTAAGATGTTTTAAGTGTTGGAAATATGGACATCGTGCAGATAAATGTAGCTCAAATGCGGTTTGTCCTTATTGTAACAAAAATCATAGGAAAGAAGAATGTAGAAGCACCGAATATGAATGTACAAGTTGTAAGTATGCTGTTGATACCCTAAAGCTAAAGAATATTAATTACAAACACCATGTATTCGATCCAAATTGTGAAAGCTATTTAAGACAGGTTTCAAAAAATAAAGATAGAATCAGTTACCAATAGCAATCACGGGCTACCTCAAATGGCCTAGTACTATGTGTAAATATACAGGGCTTAACAACAAATTTTTCTCAATTAAGACAATTATTAATGGATGTTAAACCAGTTGTTGTAGTAGTTACAGAAACCCATGTGACAGCTGATATTGCAGAATCTGAATATTTTATAAATGAGTATAACTGTTCAATAACCCTTTCCGATAGTAGGTACACTGGGGGAGTAATATGTTATATAAGAAGTCATATTAAATATGAAGAGCTAACAAAAGTTAGTGTTTCAAAAGAGTATTGGTATATGTTGCTTAAGGTTACGGTGCGATATCAACAAGTCATAATAGGTGGTGTATACAGATCACCTAATGGCTGTAAATCTATTTTCCTAGATTGTTTCCGTGAACTTCTCGAAGATAAAATCTTGGGTACTAATGATGTTATAATAATGGGTGATTTTAATATTGACCTTTCATCTGTAAATTCAAACGGAATAAGGATTATGGATATAGTGCACTCATCTGGATTCCGACAAATTGTTAAACAACCAACTAGAGTCACTCGTGATTCCAGTACGTTATTAGATTTAATTATTACAAATAACAAATTTCAAGAAGTTAAACGTGAATTTCCAAAGTTCACAGATCACGATATTATAGGAATCGAAATTAATGTATATCCAAAAAATAACATTAAAATTATCTACTCGAGATTCATCTCAAAAGAAAAAATGGACGGTATTAGTATGGACTTGATTCAAAAAAATTGGGATTATACTTCTACTGATGTCGACGTCTTATATAAAAACTTTATGATCAATATTGAATCAAGTGTAAATAAAATAACGCCAAAAGAAATAAAAAAGTTCTCTAATTCAAGTGGGTGGATTGACAATGAAGTAAGAACTTTACAGAAAGAGAGAGATATGTGTTACAAAACGTTTCACTATACAAATAATCCATTAGATTTCGAAAAATATAGAAGGAAAAGAAATCAAGTTGTATCCTTAATTAGAGCTAAAGAGAAAGAATTTTATGAAAAAACTATTGATGAATGTAAAAATGATAGTAAAAAAATGTGGCATACACTAAAACAAATAGTAAATAGTAAAAACAGTAACTTCGACTTTAACTCGTTGGACCTAGGTGCAGGAAGTGTTAAGGAAGAATTAAATAAGTATTATTTTGATAGTATACAGGAAATTTCTGAAAGCATACCTAATCCTACAAACTTTGTGGAAATTAAAATTGTTGTGAATTCTAGTATTAACACGTTTCCTGTTATTTCTCTCAATAAATTGCAGAAAATAGTAAACAATTTGAAAAATAAAGCAACGGGTGATGATGTGCTTACAGTGTCATTATTAAAAAATGTATTCTCAGTGGTGGGGTATCCTTTATTGTATATCATGAATACGTGTTTGCAAACTGGTGTACTGCCAGCAATCCTGAAGTGCAGCACAATAATACCTGTACCAAAGACAAACAAACCTAGTAAGCCCGAAGAGCTAAGACCCATAAATTTACTGCCAGTAATTGAAAAAATAATAGAAATTTTAGTGTATGAGCAGCTAGTGGAATACCTAAACGTAAATAATTTGCTGTTTGTTTGCCAATCTGGGTTCCGGCATAATCATTCTACTGAGTCAGCTTGCCAATTAATGTGTAATAAGTGGAAAAAGGACATTGATGATGGAAAAATTGTCGTTAGTGTATTTGTAGATTTAAAAAGAGCGTTCGAAACAATAGATAGAACAAAACTGTTATCAAAGTGCGAGGCATACGGTATAAGAGGCACAGTACTCATATGGCTAACAAATTATCTAACAAATAGGCAACATAAAACAAAAATTGATGGAAGTTGTTCTGACGAAATAGATAGTATCAACGGGGTTCCTCAGGGGAGTGTGCTTGGACCATTATTGTTTATACTTTATATAAATGATTTACATCTTTACCTCCAAAATTCATTTATTAATCTATTCGCAGATGACACATTGATTTCCATATCTGGGGAAAACTATAACAACTGTGTTGAATCCATGAATAATGAGTTAGATATTTTGAATAGTTGGCTCAGGGCCAATAAACTTAAGATAAATGCCCAAAAAACTAAGTGTATGATATTAGGTAGCAAAATCAATTGTACTAGGTTCAATCAGGGAAATTTTGTGTTAAAAATTGATGATTCTGTAATTATGTTTGTTAATGAGATGAAGTACCTCGGTATTCTATTCGACCCTCAACTTAATTTTTCTAGGCATATTGATTTTTATGTAAAAAATAGGCAAAAAGCTATGTTCATCTGCGCAAATTTTCAGAATAAACCCCATGGTGTAGAAAAATTGTATATAACACTATCATATACCCACATTTTAATTACTGCATGTCCATATTTCTCTGCTGTTCATCTGCGCAAATTCATCGTTTGCAGCTACTTCAGAATAAAGCAATGCGTATTTTATTACGTTGCAGCAGGTTAACAGCGATAAATGATATGTTAATGAAGCTTAAATTTTAAAATATTTCCCAACTGATTATAGAGTCTGCATTAGTATTAATTTTTAAAATTGTTAATAAGCAAACTCCTTCTTACTTGCAAGAATATATTATCAAAAGGGCAGATATGATACATTATAATTTAAGGTTCAATGACCAGTTCCACATACAAGGCTTTAATACAAATGCTTTGGAAAAAACCCTCTTCATCGAAGGTTTGAGAATATATAATGATCTACCTCTGTTGGTTAAGACATCAGCAAATGTAAAAAAATTTAAAACAAGGTTAAGAAAAATGTATTTCAATGTATAGGTTTTATTGTTTATGTGTAATGATATCAATTGTAACATTTATGGACTGTTATATAATAGCTATTGATGCTAAATAAAGTTATATTCTATTCTATTCTATTCTATAACTAATTTTGAGGCGGCGCTAAACAAACAATCATTGAAGATCATCAAATTACTTTAAAGAAATGATCAAAACAAAATAACATAGAAATGCAATGTAACATCTCCAGCGATTAACAATAACATTCCAAAAATGCGCTCTCCGCTCGACCACTTGCAACGACGTGGGTACCCGTTCGGGTAGCTGTCTCGCTGATATTGACTTCGAGAACGCTCGGCAATTTCCGGCCAAGGGACTTAAAAAGTTTTTTGAAGCCTTCTGCGTATTGCGTAGACACGTTTTCATAAATTCAATCTAGATGATATTTTTTGAGTGATATGAACTCTAGCGGTCTAGATTGAGTTTATGTCTATATTTACCCTAGAGAAAAATTGCACTTTGAAAGACAAAATATGATAAATAGACTTTCTGATCCTAGCTTATTTAAATACACGTATTTCCGTATTCAACCATTCAACAATGATCCTTTTAAAAATGCCCCCTCCTCGATATACCTAATTTTGGGTAAATAAGCTATAATAAACCCCAGCTCACTCCCTAGAGCCGCCACTGTCATGCATACCATGTTGGAGTTTAATTTATTGACCACAGTTTTGCAATATCAAAATTTGAACACTTACTGAATTGAGATATAATCTCGTAATGCTGATAAAAATATTAACACACCTGATAAGGACAGGTCGCGTGATATTGCGAAACATTACTGAAATAAATGCAAATTTTGATCCTGTTTTATATCAATGAAAATATTCAGATAAGCAACCTAATTCAGGACTACAATGGATATTGGTTATTTTTCAATAACCCATAATCATGGCTGTTTCCTACTCAGGAGCATCTTAAAAGTTGAAATATTTTCTGACATTAGTTATTTCTCAATATCAGCCCAACTTTAGTGAAAGAGTAGGAGACCATTTTCGCCAAGAATACATTATTTATTGGATATTGAAATTTGTGAAATTTTAAATAGTACTCTGGGCTACTATTTCAGATGTTGGTTGTTAACTTTTGTAGGAGTTTTATAAAACTCCAAAATATAAAAAATACACTATTTTAGTGTTTTGAAAGAAAATAAGTTTACTCGTTTTTATCACTTGAAATTTATTTTGCTAATTCTAGCTGTTATAAATGGAAATGAAATTACTTTGATTGATTGATTATTCGCAAAAATTGCTGGGTATTGGACATAAAAACAACAGTTCTACGTCTTTGCTAACGTTTCGCGATTTATTTCTCGCTTCTTCAGAGTTCAGGCGTAATTAACAGTACATAGTACGTCGTCTATGTTGATGTGCATTGTGAAAATGCATCGTTGAAATAGTTGGATATAGATCAATAAAATAAAAATAAAATTTTTCATAGAGGATGGTGAACTGACGACTAACATTCATGTTCATTCACTTCACTTTCTAAATGGAATGATGATAATATCAATTTAACCGTAGATTTTCTCTCAATTCTCTTTTGGAAAATACGTACCAAAGAAAGGAGTCGCAACCAAATCTTACTCTTCTTCTTTCAATGGTCAAATCATTTATTAATATAAATAAACAGACCCCTCCGCAAATATATTCAAGACACTGAAATAAAATTTGAACTACGTCAAGCACGTTTACATTATTCTTTAGTAAAACGGTACTTTTCAGCCAAAATTATGTCCTCTTTTATAGTTTTGCATTTCTTTGTATCCATCCATTTCGTGAATAAATTATAAACGTAATTGTGCCTGTAACAGCAGCTGCTGCATTGGAAATTTCGCCAGAAACATTTTTAAACTCGCTTTCACTGATGCTTTCCATTATTTATTGCAATAATCGCTACTGAAACCATGCAAACTTTTGAAAATCAAAATGTCAAGTATACCTACCTACATTTTCATACTATTATTTGGTTATTCAGTACAAAGACAACAACGATGAAATTTTTCCCGGCCTTGCCCAGGAAATACGGACTAGACCGGAAAAGTGCTACTTTTTCAAAGAAAAAGCGTCCGGGAAATGGGTACTTTGCGGACGGATGCTAAAAAACTATATATTTAACACCATTTCCTTAATCAATAACAACATAACAATATTTTTTTAATTTTCAATAGATGCGGCCAATACTTGATGAAAATCCATTTTAAGGTAAATAAAAGACACTCACTTCACTAAATGAGGGTTTACAAAATCACGACACGTGTTTCGCTATACAATAACAAAGCAATGTTTTTCAGTCAAGTGGTGAGTAGCAAAAGTTGAATTTGTTTTTCCATTGACGAAACAGTTCCTATGTTCTGATAATCGTTTTTAAATGTTCTGCCTGTTTGGCATGTGTAAAAATTAGCACAAGAGCCACAAGTTAATTATATACTCCAGATTCATCAGATTTCTCAATTTTATCTTGATTTTTCTTAATAAGTTTACTTAAATTACTATCTGTTTCATTCGCGATATTGATGTTATTTTTACGCAAAATGGTATACATACATTTTTCGATAGGATGGCCTACATATGTAATAACTTTGAATTATGTTTTTCGTTTTGAGTAGAAAACACTTCTATTATAGCTTTTATCGCTTGCCGTAGGGTTCCATTTAAAATTATTGGTCACAATGGCACGATTTCGTCATCTATCATCACTAGTAGGGAAGTTTACAACCTTTAATATTCAGTTTCCAAATTTCACTTGTTTATGTATAATCGTTCCAAAAATAAGAGGGGGGGAGCGGACTTTTGAGAAGCACTGTAAATTATTATATATATATATATATATATATATATATATACCAATTTTTTTAGGCTACTTCCATAATCTAATAATGGCCTATTGTTCGGTGTGTGATAAACAATAGAAAAGGGTCTAGGGATTCCAGGTACCGATTTGAAAGTACGTAAATTATCTCGTTTATGACACTCATGCGCGAATTGAAATTTGATAATTATGACTATTTTGATTGATTTTTAACCTTTTTATATTAGGTTTGGATTATGTTATTAACTAATTTTCTTGAAATAATTAGGACATGCCCAAGTTTTCATGCTGATTTATGGTTTTAAAATTCACTTAGCAGTTTGTATTTGGTTAGAAACGAAGTTATTTGTTGTCAATTACGTGTTGCCTCAGAATGTTCCGTCCGTGGGAAGAACCTAATACGTCACATGGACGTACGTGTGATTATGGCGTCACAAGAAGAAAAATAAGTGATTAAAAACAATTGAAGCGCGACTTTTCTTCAGTTGACACAAAAAAAGTTTTATTTAACTTTTATACCGCCCTTGTTTTTTCTCGCGCGTCAGTCGTGTGTGATCTTTGGTAAAAAATGTATAATTTTTTATGGTAAAATAAAAAATTTGATGGGTTGTAAAAACGATCTCTTATTGTACCTCTAATTGCAAGTAAATGATGACGAAAAAAAAAATCCCATTTGTAAGAGAAGAACTGAAGAGGGATTTTTTAACATCCTGATAAATCACAGAAAACAATTACATTCAAGTTTTATTGTTGCATAGACTTGCGTGAAATGCAAAGCGTCAGCCGCATGAGTCCGGCGTTTCATAGTAAACGTACGTTTAACACGCAAGTGTGATGTGTAGTAAATAAGCCTATAAGTAAAGAGAAGAAAAAGGAAAGACTCTGGTACTTCTAACAAATTGACCGTATATGATGTGGATATAATTCGTCGAAAAGTATATAACATGTTTTCAGAAAAAAGTAGCCGGCTTCTATAGAAAGTATTTGGTTCCATTTCGACAGCGAACGAGTCACTTTTCAATCCTCCAAGCTTACGACACAGGACCCAGTTTACATTCTCGTATCCTTGATATATCGGAGTTCGAAACGTCCGAATACAACAAGCTTCGGAGTCATCTAAAATAAGTAATGAGTAATTCCTCATTATGCAGGTTTGAACTCTCTCGATGACCATCATGTCTCGTGCTGTGCAGACTTTGTGTCTCGTCCTATCGACAAATACAATGAACGAAAGATAATTATGCCAAGAGTTTTGGTGAACGTGCAGGTTAGCAGGCCATGGCGCTACACGCGCACTTCAAATGATACTTAAATTGTTCTTGCAACACATATCGCCATACAACGTAATATTGGATTTTACGAAGTAAAAATAATCCATAAGCTAAATTTGTTTTGTTAACTGATAAGAGCTTTCAGTTGAATAGTTTGTGACGCAATGAATTGAAATGAAATTTTCGGTATTGTTCAATGAATCCTTTCGAATTGTTCGAAAAAGCATTGTTGAATAAAATCATTCACAGAGCCATTAACAGGAACTGCGACAATATTTTAGACCCGTCAATTTTTTATTAAAGAGGGACGCTCCTTTCCGGTATTTTCGATTCGCCACTTTAACCCGCAGGCAAGGGTACGAGTCACCCCAAAATATTTTTTTGTACACGCTCCACAAAATGCCTATTTTGGATTCTGAAAAGAGTCCGCAAAATACCACTTTCAACACTTTAGCGGACTCCTTTTGTTTATTAAAAAAACGTATAATTAATACTCTAAAAACGTTGCGGAGACGTAATAGATTATTTGACATTTTGTAGTGACAGCACACGCTTTTTTCGAAATTTTCTTCTAAATACTTATTCCAGGTAAAATAAACACTAATATTTCAAGTATTTGACAAAAGTGTCATTGATAAACAATCGCTTGCTTGAGTAATTATGAAAATCGATAAAAGTATTTATGCGTGCATTTTCTGCCCGATCTTTGCAGGAATGTACATCTAAACCAATGAATGACTTCCAAATTGAGAATAAAACACTTGAAAAAAAAATGTTTTTTCAACTTGGTCTTCAATAATATAAAGAATAAAGTATTAAAAAAACCTTTTTAAGACAAGCTTTTGTTCAAATGCTCTAAAAAGTAAAAAATAATTGCTTTGGATGTATGAGGTAGGTTATTTCGTGAGTTGAAGATTCAAGAGCTTATCGCGTAAATTTTCAGTTGGAATACAAAAGCGACAAGCGAAATAACCTACGTCACACATTCAAAGCAATGATTTTTTACTTTTTAGCGCATATGATTAAAAGCTTGTCTATAAAAAGGTTTTTTTGATTATTTTATTTTGTGCTTTTTAGTAAATACGCCTTGATCTATGCATTTTTGTTAAAGCATCGTCATTATGAGGCATTTTCCTGTAAGTTCTGAGTTATCTAGTTCTCCAATGAGGAGACCATCTAAAGATTAACTCGTCCGCCATCTTAGAGCTGCCATCATCAATTTATGAATTCTGACAAAAAATCAATAATCTTCGACTAAGTTTATAAATCTCCGAGTAAAAACGGTCCATTATCACAAAACTTGTCCACCATCTTGGAGCCGACATCTGGAATTTATGGAATATACCAATTTTGAATGGAATCGGATCATAATCACAGAGATCGTCCGCCATCTTGGAGCCGCCATTTTGATTAAATGAATTTTCACAAAAAAAATCATAATCTTCATCCCCGAAAACCCCCACGTACCAATTTTTAATAGGATCGAACCATAATTATGAAACTCGTCCGCCATCTTGAATTCATGAATTTTCACAAAAAAAACTTTTTAACAAAAAATTGAACCGACGAAATACGGAACTGAAGAGTAAAAAATAAAATAAACCTTCTTAGTCTCAATAACTAAGCTCCTGACCTAGAAGATATTTGTGATAGTTTATTCTCGTCAAAACTTCAGTGTATCTTAGTAGGCGACTTCAATCTAAACTACTTTGATGATAGTTTTTATGTTACAAAAATGAAAAACCTCCTCAAATAATCAACGAACCAACTAGAGTTACTAACCATAGCGAAACTCTTATAGATTATGTCTTAACAAACGAGAGTAGATGTCTAGCTCATGTGCACTTATATCCAAATATAACAGACCATTCAACAATCACTGTAAACTTCAATAACATTCATAACAAAGTAAATCAAACAATAAGAAGATATAGAAATTTCAGTGATAATAATTTGGATCTCATAAAAATCAACTTGATATCATGTGAATGGTCACTGAATTCTACTGATGTTGAAATTCTTTATCAAGAAATATTGAATAATTGTAATGAAGTTATTGATGATATTTCCCCAATACAAAATTGTAGTCATAGCAGTCATTTGCCATGGTTTGATAATGAAGTTTACAGCAAAATCAAACATCGTGATCGGGCATACAGAGCTTTCAGAAACTGTCCAAATGCAGATAAACAATATAACTGGGAAACATTCAAGAGAATAAAGTGTATTAGAATATTTAAAAACAGAAAAAATAATTCTGAAATATCAGATAACTTCAATAGATACTTTGTAGAAAGCATAAACGAAATAGTTGAGAGTATTGACTATATGGAATCATGGTGCAATAAAAACTATAATATATATAAAACTTTCTCAGAATTCAGATTACTTACATTAACAGACCTACGTAAAATTATACTTTCTATGGATAATAAGTGCAGTATTCATGAAATTTTAAATTCCAAAATATTGAAACAAGTTTTTGAGACTATCGGTCATGTTCTATTGCATCTTATCGATACCTCTCTTGAAGCTGGTCATATACCTGAAAGACTGAAAAGTAGTACTATTGTCCCGATACCTAAAATTCCTCATACTATTAAAGCGAATGCATTCAGACCAATCAATACTTTACCTCCGATTGAGAAGGTACTTGAAACAGCGGTATATGATCAACTGATTGAATATGTTGAAAAAAACGATATTTTAATAAATAACCAATCGGGATTCCGTAGAAGGCACTCGTGCGAATCATCAGTTCAACTTTCCTAAATAAATTCAAAACCGAACTGGATAATAATAAGTTTGTTGTGGCTGTGTTCCTTGATCTCAGAAGAGCATTTGAGACCATTGATAGGTCTATACTACTAGCCAAATTGAATAGATATGGAATAGAGGGGAAAGTGTACAACTGGTTATCTAATTACTTGACCAATAGAAAACAACGTGTTAGAGTGAATGATATATACTCCTGTGAAATTGCAAATGATGTTGGAGTTCCCCAGGGTAGTGTTCTGGGTCCCCTTCTATTCTTACTCTATTTAAATGACATGCCATTGTTTGTTGATTCCGAATTTCTGAACTTTTTTGCGGATGATACACTATTGGCATGCAGTCATGAGAACTTAGAAATGGCAATAGAAAGAATGAATACCACATTAGCAAGTGTCAACAAATATTTGAAAATGAATAAACTCAAGCTGAATGTATTGAAAACAAAAGCAATGATAGTCACTACCAAATATAAATACAGCCTAATAGACCTAAAAAATATTAATCTCAACATTGATGATGAAAAAATTGAAATAGTGAACACAACTAAATATCTGGGATTCCAGATAGATAATTCCAATTTGATAATCATTTTGATTATATTCATAAAAAAATTTCAAAGAAATTATTCTTTTTTTCTAGAATTGCCAATAATCTATCAACTGAGTCAAGAATCACAGTTTATAAGACAATTGTTCAGCCACACTTCGACTACTGTTCCTCTAACCTATATCTATTCAATCTGAATAAATTGTCTCAACTCCAAAAACTTCAGAATCGTGGTATGAGGATCATTTTGAAGTGCGGTAGGGATACTCCTATTAATATTATGCTTAATGTTTTAAATTGGCAATCTATTTCCCAAAGACTGTTTTATTTCCCCATGATATTCGTATACAAAATACTGAACAATTTAGGGCCATGTTATTTCAAACAGTACATTGTCTTCAATCATGATCTTCACCACCACTTCACTCGAAATAATAATGATTTATATATTAATAGAACAAATTACAAAAACACCATGAACTCTTTGATTTTCAAAGGTTTCGATCAGTTCAATAAATTACCAAATCTAATTAAAAGTAGCCCATCTCTGAACATTTTCAAAAATGAACTAAAGAAATTTGTTTCAGATGCACAAATATGATATTTATTATTTAAACCAACTTTTTCAATGTATTTTATTTAATGTTTGTTATATATTTCATAGTATATTTTTTCAATTCAATTATTGTTCAATATGTACCACATATCTCTTACTTTAACTTTTTTTAGCTGATTTGTATATTATGATATCCTATTTAAAATAAAGATCTATCTATCTATATATCTATAACTAATGTAAGAAACTAATTTTGAGTCGGCGCCAAACAAACAAGCAAATTAATTAGATACGGCGCGGTGACATTCTGATAATTTTTTTGAAGTAATTTAATGATCTTTAACTATTACCAGTTAAATAATATGATTATCTATTTTCACTATTTGTTGTAATATAAATTATTCTTGTTGTTCTGGTTAGTTTATTTTATTACTTTGTAAATCTTCCATCCTCTCATATAAAATAATGATTGTGACGGATGTGGAATAATGACTGTAGCGATCTGTCATTGTCAACTACATATGTGTGTGCCAATGTTCACAAGTGAAAAATCAATTATCCCCTATTTTTCTACCCGTAAGGGTGGATAATTTCATTCGAAATCAAAATATGAGGTATACCCTATCTATTAAAAAAAGAATCATCCAA
The DNA here is from genome assembly GCA_018342105.1 of Gonioctena quinquepunctata. Taxonomy (NCBI): domain Eukaryota; kingdom Metazoa; phylum Arthropoda; class Insecta; order Coleoptera; family Chrysomelidae; genus Gonioctena; species Gonioctena quinquepunctata. Next base: position 123,425 of record JAFIRS010003528.1, read on the forward strand.
ATCGAAGAACCCAGTACAAAGTTATGCCTGATAGATTCGGTTAACGGACCAGAATTCAGAGGGTGAGTGATCAATATCCTTCATTTTGCTACCCTTAGGGGTGGATTTCATCTTTAAAATTCAAATGAGACCAACGTCGACGTACACCCTATCCACTGAAAAATTATCGAAATCGGACGTCTCAGTAAAAAGTTATGCGTGATCATACATAAAAAAAAATATACGCGTCGACTAGAAAACCTCCTCCTTTTTGGTTTCGTCGGTTGAAAATCATAATCTCCGACCCCGAAAACCTCCACATACCAATTTGAATAGAATCGGACCATAATCACAGAGATCGTCCGCCATCTTGGGGCCGCCATTTTGATTAAATTAGATTTCACAAAAAAATCATAATCTTCATCCCCGAAAACCCCCACGTACCAATTTTTAATAGAATCGAACCATAATTATGAAATTCGTCCGCCATCTTGGAATCCATTTTAATTTTATGAATTTTCAAAAAAATCATAATCTCCGACCCCGAAAACCTCCACATACCAATTTTGAATAGAAGAGGACCATAATCACAGAGATCGTCCGCCATTTTGGAACTGCCATTTTAATTTTATGAATTTAAAAAAAAAACATAATCTTCCCCCAAAACCCCACGTACCAATTTTTAATAAAATCGAACCAAATTACGAAACTCGTCCGCCATCTTGAATTCATGAATTTTGACAAAAAAAATCATAAACTCCGACCCCGAAAACCTCCACATACCAGTTTTGAATAGAAGCGGACCATAATCACAGAGATCGTCCGCCATCTAGGAGCTGCCATTTTGATTTTATGAATTTTGACAAAAAAATCATAATCTTCGACCCCGAAAACCCCCACATACCATTTTTGAGTCGAATCGGACCATAATTACAAATCTCGTCCGCCATCTTGGAGCCGGCAAATAGAACATTACAGTGTCAGATACCGTAATGTGTTGCCTAGCAACCATGTTTTGATTGTAGAAACAGTGACTTTTTACTTCAGATTTTTGAAGTTATCACTTAAAAATATAAGAAATAAAATATTTAAATACACATATTTAGCAATTATTTAATACATCAAAATAATTATTTATGCACCAAGTGTGTTATATACATCTTAACGCCTGGTTGGATGTTGCCCGATGAGCGTTAGGATCTAGTAACACTCGTGATGCATACAATTTTTTTTTTCACGAAAAATTTATTTTATTTTGATGAAAAACTGATTTTTAAATGGGTTCATTGGTCCTAACATTTTTTTTTTCTAGTTTTCTTCTTACAGTAGGCATGGCATTTATTGATATTTTGACGTTTGTTGAATATTGTTGTCAGTGTTTCATTATATTTAGTGAATCCAACGTAGGCGATCCATCTCATACAGTGGAGGTGATATTAATAGGTAGGTGAGAAATCACACAGTCGAACACCACCAAAAAATAATTTACTGCCAATGTGGTACGAAGATTTACATCAGGACATGTTTCAAACACCCGGTATACTCGAGTACTTCTAGTAGCTGGTTGTGACTCACACTATCAAAAGCTTTTTTCAAGTCAACAAACATGCATGAGGATCGTGATTTCTCATCAATATTTTGACTTATTTGATCAGTGAGGAGTGCTATCGCCTACTGTTGATTTGCCTAGTTGACATCCGATTTGATTTTTTGATAGTACTTTATTTTTATGTAAGTATTTGTTGATACGGGATTTTAAAATGGTTTCGAAAATTGTTGGAAAGTTTGTCATGACAGATATCGGGCGATAGCTTTCTACTTTCAGTTTGTTTCCTGATTTAAATATGGGCGAAATGATTGCAATTTTGAATGGGGTTGGACATATTCCATAATTGAAATATCGAAAAAAAAAAATCCACCATACAATGGTAAGTTACATTTTTCTCTTAATGTATGATTTCTCACCTACCTATATTTAGTGAATGTCATTGCTGCTTTGACTCATAAAAGTAATGGAAATAAATACCGATTTACCAAAAAATATCAAAGAAAATGGCGGAGAAATCCAGACCCTTGTACGACATTAAATACGAATTATTCATTCAATGGGAATTGAAAAATAAAATTATTGCTATAGGTGAGACCGTGTTATTGGCGTACTTTCAGGAATTGGTATGTTATTTGATTTTTCTTTTATTTAGTTTATGTTTTTGATTGTTTTTTTTTGTCCGATTTTTTTTTCCAAATTCACTGTGGATGAAATATTCTATTTTAAAATCTACCTGATAGTCAATGAAAATACCGATATTTCCCATTTTTCACGGTTAATAGCATTTAAAAAAATGAAATCTAAAGGATATATTCCGAAAAAATCCAAGCTTTTAATAGCAGATCAAGTTGTTACATTTATTAGTGAAGCTTCGGATGAAATTCATCTATTATGCAGGGTGTCCCTGGACTTCCTCTTTTCCTCTCGGGAATGTATAGAGGGGGTCAAAATATCACCAGTACTTCATATAACTTTTGTTCCTTAAATCCTTCGTTACCAGGTTAGGGCCCTCAAAGTTACAAAATGAAAAATGTTATTCTTTGATAACTTTCAAAGTGAATATTCAAAATCATCTAAATTTTGGTGATTGACTAAACAAATGAATTCCTTCGATGAGCTTTCATGCAGGAGTCAGTTGTTTTGCTACGGACTACCCCCGATGGTCCACACCCCAAAACTTTGGAATGACTGGGATTTGTCAATATGTTTTAACAAAACAAGGATACCTGGACAATTTCCTGAATAAAAGTACTTGTGTGGAAAATCGATCGGAGCAACGATTTTTGATAAAAATGCATTTTTGTTCGACGACATCCAACCTGAGATGTCTACCATTATTCGAAAAGATTAACTTGTAATGAAAAAAGAAATGATTGTTACAATGTTCATAACGAATGTTTATCATGCAAACACGTTTACCTTACAAAACTCATGGTGTAAATAATCAATCGCAAGCCTCAAGAGCAAACAGAAATGCAAAATCCGCTACAAAAACTGCTCGATATGACCCCCGTCTCTGTTAATACATTTTCTTAGTCGGCGCAAACACCCTCTCTGCACTTGAAATAGCATGCCAGGGTCGTTTCGTATGGCTTCACAATGTAATGTAATTCTATTCAACAAGGCATCTCTGGTGTGAATAGGTGTAGCGTAAACGAGGCTTTTCAAATGCCCCCACAGAAAGAAATCCAATGGATTTAAATCCAGAGACCGCGGTGGCCATGAATATATCCCACCTCTACCAATCCATCTTTTGGGGAAAATCTGGTTCAGATGGTCCCGCACAATCAAACTAAAATGAGGAGGAGCGCCATCATGCATAAACCACATATATCTTCGGGTTTGCAATGGAACATGTTCCAAAAGTCCATTCAAATCGTTCTGAATGAACTCCAAATAACGTTCTCCATTCAGTCGGTCATGTAGAACGAATGGTCCTATAAGATGGTATCCTATGATACCAGCCCAAACATTCACGTTGAATTTCCGTTGGTGTTTGGTTTGCAATATCCGATGGGGATTTTCTTAGGCCCATATGTGGAGATTATGAGAGTTGATTACTCCATCTCTACTGAAACCTGCTTCATAATTGAATAAAACTCGAGTAATAAAAGTAATATCCCCTCTTTGCTTATCCAGGAACCAATTGGCATATTCCAGTCGTGCTGGAAAATCTTCAGGTGTCATGGCATGTAACTTCTGGATGTGATATGGGTGGAGCAGTTGTTCCCTAATTATTCTATGAATAGTGGACTTGGATGTATGGAACTGTTCTGATATGTTTCTGATGCTCATTGAAGGATCATCAGCGACAGCTTCCAAAATATTTTCCTCCAATACAACGGTACGCACAGCCCTAGGAGCGCCCTCATCACCTCTTTTTGGCAAAATTGAACCTACAATGATATCGAAATAAAACAACAGGCTTCAATTAATTATCCATTAGACATACCTGTCTCCCTCAAGCTGCGATCGACACGCTCGAACGTTTCTCTTGCCGGTAACGTTCTATTGGGAAAATGCTCGGCATACAGACGACGGGCTTCTGCAGCATTACCAAATGCTCGTCCATACAATGTATGCATATCTGCATACAATGTATGCATATCTGAATGTTAACTGTTCGGCCATAACAAAACACTTCAAATTGTCCTATTTTGACAATACAATAACAACGCACCACTCAACAAAACAAAATCGCATTCCAGTTGTCATTTTTTATCCACACTAATTTTATTTCTTTCTACAAGGTGTTTTTGTCAACATCTGTGGAAGAAATGGAACATAAATTTATTCACCGGATATTTGTCACCTATTCATGTGCAGCCGTTTTTGTAGTTTATTCGTTTGCTTTTTATTAGTTATGTCTTCCGATGTGCGTTTTTTCGGCTAAATTTATCTTCGGGTTAAAGATTTTCTCCCTTGAAATTATACTTATCAGTGAAACTCCTCAACATTTAAGCTGTGAATACGAATTTGCAACATCCAAATGTTGAGTTTCATGAGATTCAGATAACACAACACGAAACGTGCTTATTCCACGCGTACATACAAAATATGGACTGATTTCATAGTGGAGTAGCTTGTTAGTTCAAAAACACCACGAATCTACATAACTTGATATTTCATTTGAAAACATATCTACATTGTGAATGAAACTTTCAACTAGGTAGTGTACTTTTTGTTCACGACTTTATTTTAGCATATTTTGTATTATCCCTGTTATAAATGTTGTTGAATTAACGTTAGCATTAGTATTTCTACTGTGAAAATTTTTCATTTCAAATAATGGTGGACGATCGGGTTTGATATTGTCGAGTAAAACTGCATTTTTATTGAGAATCGTTGCTCCGATCGACTTTCCACACGAGTACTTTTATTCAGAAAATTGTCTACGTAACCTTATTTTGTTGAAAACTATCGGAAAATTTTCTGTCATTTCAAAGTTTTGGGGTGTGGTCCATCGGGGGTAGTCCGTTCCTGACTTTGTAGCAAAACAACTGACTCCTGCATGCAAGCTCATCGAAGGAATTCATTTGTTTAGTCAACCACCAAAATTTAGATGATTTTGAATATTCACTTTGAAAGTTATCAAAGAAAAACATTTTTCATTTTGTAACTTTGAGGGCCCGTAACTTGGTAACGAAGGCTTTTAGGAACAAAAGTTTTATGAAGTACTGGTGCTATTTTGACCCCATCTATACATTCCCGAGAGGAAAAGGGGAAGTCCAGGGACACCCTGTATAAAGTAGTTCTAATAATGGGTGTTTTTGGAGGCCTAAGGCGAGATGAACTTGTGAAAATGACTAGAAACGACATAGAAGATAATGGTAGCTGTTTACTTGTTAAAATACCGGAAACTAAAACCGGTACGTCAAAAGGATTTAGTATTTATTGTGCAGGAGGAAGAAATAGGGTCTTTGAGGCTGGTCAGAAAATATCTATCCTTAAGACCTAGTGGAGTAAAGGATCTCAGAAACGGTCGGTGCACTGTCCAACCTGTTGGCAAAATTACCGTAGGAATTGT
>JAFIRS010003529.1:0-128927 GCA_018342105.1 Gonioctena quinquepunctata
ATTCTCAATGTTTTCAACGATTATCTGCTGATTACGTGTGGACGTCAAACTCTACGATTTGTCAGAGCCCGAAATTCAATTGCGAATGTTTCCATTTTCAATACCGCCATTGTCGTTTGTTCATTACAAGTGATAATTATGATGAGTGTCTCAAAGCAGAGTATGTAGTCAACTAGTTCTGACTTTATCACCAGTTTGGATATAACTAGGTTAGTTGTTTTCTTCTCTTCAGAATGGAATATTTATCTCAGGCAGCCTGCAATGTATGAATTCACCACGCAATCTGTTTAACATTTTACATTATTCAAATGTCGAGTTGAATGTTTATTGAATCCGGAAATTACCGAAGATTGGCTTTGAGTAGATCACCTGAAATTAGGAGGGTGGCGCAACCCAATTTTTTTTCGAATTTTACAAAGAACAAAACATGTATTAAAAAAACAGATTTTTTACCACTGTAATTCGTAATGAAATGGCATTATACACTCGTCATTCACTGGTGCGCAAGAGATAAGATTACATCCTGGATAAAGTCAATGCAATGAGCAGACATATTTTGACAACATGCAAAATTCTCAAATCAACCAGCCAAATAGAGGAGTTTACTCAGTTGAGATTCACCTCCTATCCAGCAATGCCCTACCCTATGCAGTAATTAAAACCCCAGTATTTTCACAAATGAACGGAATCTCGATTTGAATTTGAATATTGATTTGATCGATAGAAAATTGATTGGCCATCACATCGAGAGCCCATTCAAATTCAGACAACCTACCAAGTACAATTTTTTATTTTAAATCTCCGAGAAAAAATATTAAAAAAAACAGGGAAGTTATTGAATATTGAAGATTCTATCAAAAACTAACCATTCCGCAGATATTGACAGAAAAAAATGGATTTTCACTAATCAAAATCCAAAACCCCACCAATGAAACTCGTTCGGTGACTCTACAGTAAATAAATTCAAAAAATCAATCTGAAATATATTCAATTTCGATACATCGACCACGATAAACTCTTATATTCGACTTAAAAAAAATATTGACTCGAAAGCCCTTGAAACTGAATCAATTCCAGAATGATCCCGTCGATTTTAGCGAATTAATGAATACATTTTTGAACAAACCCAATGAAATTTCCTCATTAGACAAAAGTAGTCTCCAGAAAACTTCAGAACCTACAATGACGACAGAAATGAAACCGAAAACATTTCAAAACTAGAACCCATAATCCCATGATATCAAACATGCAAATGATACCACGTAAAGTTATCGACTACGTCGACGATGAAAATGAGGACACCGACATAAAAATAATCCATATCTCTCTGGAAGACCCTGTATTCCGAATTACAATATCGGAACGTACAATCAATACTTGCAAAAATCAAGTAACCATAACATCTTGTGATATAGATAACCTAAAATGTAGAATTAAATACTTTTCGAGAATCATACACGCAAATAATACATGGTATCCAACGTAGTTGTGGAATTACCACGGACAATTGTTTAACTAGTGTCCGCTTGCTAAGGAAATATGAACACGGTGTAACACTTTGTTGAACAGTGAGGAAAAAGAAAGTCGCTATTTCTCCCGCCGTTTTGCCCAATCGCAGCAGAGTAGAGAAAAGGTCTCTATATGCATTCAACACATATATGACTCTTGCCTCGTTTGTGAACAGGAGAAATAATGATGTAATTTTATTGAGCACCGAATATCATGACAAGGCCATAGGTGGAATATAAAACGGTTTCGAACCAGACATGATACTACATTACAATAATACAAAAGGTGCGGTGGACGCTGTGGATTAATTGGTCAATGAGTACAGCGTGAAAAAAAAACACGACAAAAAATCCATTCGTACTTTTTCAATATATTATTGATATAGCTGGCGTAAATTCATATTCACCATGGACCAAAAAGGTCCCAGACTGTTAAAAAAATCAAAAGGACAAAAAGAGATTCTTTTTAATTGACTTGGGACTTGCCCTTATAAAAACGCACGTAGCCAGAAAAATGACAAATCGAAACGATGTCCCATCACGATTATCAAAAAAAAATCAAATGTTTCAACAGCTGCGATGAAAATGAAAATTCAAATTGAGTTTATATATTCCGTTTTATAAAAAATTATTTTGAATAAAATTTCCACGAATATTCTGTATTTCTTTATATGGAACAGGAGTTCCCCTCCAAACAAAAAAAAAAGTGGTACAACATGTACCCCCTTGGTACTTCAAAAGCTTGGTACCACAAAGGTTAATGAAAATAACAAAAATAGAACTACCTTGTACTTCGCGTATCTTATCCAAATCAAGAAGAATACTATCAATTCACCCAGAAGGTAATTCTGTTTCATTTGTACAATCAGGAGACACTGGAATTGTATTCAGCAAATATACATTCATCTTGATTTATGTCCCATAACAAATCAATTGTATAATATAGATGAATATTTCCAATTACCTTATTTCCCCTGTGTATATATTTCGGAAGTAAGAAGTTCATACTTCCATCATCAGCAGGAAAACAAAGAGTTCAACAAATGGTCACCATGAATAAAATAACAAACAAATGAACAAACGAGAAATTACGTCATCTACACTTTACCTATAAAGTATTATTGTTATTTCTTATAGTGTGTATAACGATAAGGTTAAAAAAGTTAAAATAAAAGTCTTTCGATAAAACTAATATCACCAACCCTTTATATTTCCATGGTCAAACAGAAAATATGTATAAAGAACAGATTATCCTGTTTGAAGTTCGAAAACAAAATTGAAAAATATTGAACCTCACATTCGATCGAAAAGAGGCATGATAGATGGAATCGTAAAAATGTTTAAATGGCTTTTTGGAAAAATAAAATCACCATGGTCAATATGCAAATATTATTATCGATACCACATTTAAATAAAGATAAATTAGAAAAGCGACTGGGAATATTCTATATGTACGTCTACACAACAATCACTGATCTGAGAAACTATATACTTTTTCACAGTATACTCTAACAAATTATTATTGACTCTCGGAGTATGATTACATCATCGATAACATAGAAGATAGTATTACATTTGCAAAACTGAACGCTTTGTCCAATTCAATCACATCCAATTGTGAAATTGAAGAAATGATCGCGATTCATGTCCCGATTGTGCGAAATGGAGTCCCCACGTTGAAAAGGGAAACATTCTCAATTGAATATTGAATAGAAATGTTTTTCTGTGAATTGAAAAATCCACGACATAAATTAAGTTATTTTTCGCTAATTTTCAACGAGAAACAACTACTTCCCCGGCTAAAGCCACGCTGGACAATGAACTACAATTGATAGATTTTCTGAAACGACCCTAACTCGAAAGAAAAAATCTGAAACTGAAAATTTGCATTTTTATTCAGATAGTCATTTGATTTTCTATATCAGTCTTGATCAAGATCTCATATAGATGGATGAGGCAAAGAAGAATGAATTTCAAAAGGAAGTCCTCACCAGAAATCGTTTGTTATATTGACGGAAGAGAGGCATCGCACTCACTAGGTCTGCAATACATTTTTGTCGACGGAAATCTATTTCACACTTCCACAATCATTAGAAAGGCCGGAAAAAATGGGGAACACATTTTCTAGAAGAAATCTCACTTTGCAAAGATGGAAAAAAGTGAAAAACGATTCTTTTGGAGGGACACTTTGATATTTGTGTTTTTTGACATACTACCGCCCCCTGCTTGTTACGAACGGTTTCAGAAGTCAAATTTAAATCAAATTTCCACCCATAATTGGAAAATAAATACTACTGCACGAAAGACTAGTACCCTCAGGACCATCGTACAATCCAGCTGATTGAGGAAAATACTACTACCAAGCAATTCAAATTAAATAATAATAATAATAATAATAATAATAACTTTATTCACTCAATAAATACAAACACAAAAAATTGGATAGTTACATGGTAGAAGTGAATAATGCGTTTTAGCGATAAGTGCAAGCACTTGTTTCGCTTAGAAAATATCAAATCAAATGTTTATAAATAAAAAATATATATAAAAAAACAATAAGAAAAAATTTGTGAAGCAAACAAAACCAAGCAAATCAGCGTCGGGTGATATAGAATGTGCCTAATAACAATTTGAACTATACTACTTACTATACTATTACATAATTATAAAATATAAAATATAAATGTAAAATTTAAAATGTAGGATTTGAAATATAAAATATAGAAAATAAAATGTAAGATATTAAATGTAGAGTTTAAAATGTACAATGTAAAATGTAAAATGCAACATGTAAAATATAAATTATGAAATGTATAATCTTAAAAATATTAATTAATGGGCAATGGACAGTGAACAGTAAATTATGAACAACAAATGATAAACATTAAACGATGAAAAATGAGCATTATGATAATGATAGTGTTCATATTTATCACTAAGTTCCGTCTACTATTCCAATTTGGATCAAATGAGGGATATTTAAATAAAGATATAATATGTACTTTTTCATTTAACTCTATCCTACTGACGTTTCTATTGAATTGTGTACGATAATTCTAGGAGTGTCCAGTATATATGTACTCAATTTTTTTTTGAATAAGTTTCTAAGCTGGTTTTTTACTTCATTCGGGAGAATATTGAAACGTTTTGGGGCCAGAAACTCGTCCGATTGATTTAGTCATGAACGTGGAACAATCGATTATTGAACAGATTAATTGAAAAATTCTGATCGATCCTTTCCGAAAACAAAAACAAAAGCAAAACCGATCGATATATCGAAGTAAACAATCCCACTCTGGTAAAAATCATCAAGAAATGCAAAAAACATATAAACTTTCGTCAACATGAAGAACAAACAAACGAGGCAAACCAATAATCCTGCCCAAATTTAACATCGAAAATCCAGGAATTTCGAAAGTTTACGATACACCAACATTCATGGAACTGAACTTAAATGAAATCTACCAAATCGAAAACAGGATGGGATGATTGAAGCTCAGAAAATCGATACCAATGATATACCAGAATTTATTGGTAATAATCATCATCACAGCATTCAGAATATCCAGTAAATTGGAGACAATCAAGTGGGCCACCACAAAAAGGTTAACAAAGAGAAGGACACTTCCGAAACCGAAACAGTTTCATTATTTTATATAGCGACCGTTTCTATAGAATATACGTTCCCACAGAAGCAAGTTCCGCTGACCAGATGATTATCTCATCTTGGATCTCTGGAAAATATAATCCTGAAATCATCTTCCATTCTCGTGAATCTTCTCAGAGACAGCTGTGATTATTTGTATCGAAATAAATTGTTTAAAAAAGTTGTCGTATTTGAGTGGCATTTTCAAATGATGTTTCTTATTGTTCATTTTTGTTGAATGACAGTTCTACTATCAAAATAAAAATAAAATCGAAAATAAAAAAGTTAGTGATAATAAATGGCAACTTTTGGAGAACTTTTGAGTATATTCAGTCTGAAAACCATAAGGTTTCCACTAGACTCTATAATGATACACAAGAGAAATATTTAAAACTGGTGATTTCCATCCTCCACCACACTTCCAGAAAGACTTATAATATATAATTTTACAGAGTATAGTAGAGTCTTAAAAATCTCGGTAGAAATCAAAATGATTATGATTTTCCTTGATATTCATTTATTGTTAATACAACTAAATTCAAGTCACGAGGAATATTGAAAATTCACGTTACGCAAATACAATATTGATGTTCTACATAAAGAATATCGAGTAACTCTTATCCAAATTGATGAAACGATTTAACACTATATTTTAATGGAAATTATTTCATTCTGCAACTAAGGATATTTCATTGTAATGATTTACAGTTGTTAAATATCCACTGCTTTTGATGTAATCATAATGTTTTGAACCACGCTTCATCATGAAGTCTTCAACAATCATCTGAGCTTTTTTCTTATCTATTTCGTTTGATTTCAAGAATATTACTTCTGCAAGAAGATCTTGGTCTCTCTGAATATCTCCATATACTACACGCAGTACAAAAGCAGGAAAAAATATACCATAGCACAGATGCATTCCATAGCCCTTAGCTTTCCTTAGGATCACAAAATTCACAATTGCGTTGACGAATGATGCTGCTGCGCTGAACAACACAAAGATACAGAAGATGAGGAAATAATCGTCATAGTATGAATATGAATATGGTTCTTCCACCAGAGAAACGACTTCATTTTTCTTCTTGAGATTATATGATTGAAGGAGTTGAGTTTCACAATCTTGTTTCATGTAATCGAACACTGTATTTTTCTCTCTGAGCGGGGATTGGAATATATACGTGAGTGTGGTATTCTCACACATGAGGGGTCTTTGTAATTGAGATTTAATCTTCAGTTGAAATCTGTTGACGATATCATCGTGTTGTATTATCCGATTGTTTGCGAAATGTAATTCTGTATTTCTCGGCATAGAGAAAGCTAGAGCCATAGCTCCTTCGAAGAGAACAGCGTATTTTACTAGCGGCTCTCCACTTAGTTTGTACACATATCCTGTCTTTTCGTAACATTTTCTTTCGTCAACATAACCCTGAAATGCAGAAAGTATTTTGAGTGTGACTATATCAGATTCCTTCTGTTTCATGGTTTTACATGAGCCTTGTATCGGGATACTCTTGGAGAAATATTTATTTCTATTTCTATATATTTTATTATCATGTGAACACTCAAGAACTTTTGAATTTGGATTCAATTCTCCCTCTAGGATTTCTGTTTTGGAGACATCAACCTCCATCCCATGATCACATTGCAGTCGTGTGGAGGTCACATTAATCTCACAATTCGACGATTCGGTACCTTCAACGAAATAAATGGATTCAGGTTCTGGATGAAGCTGAGAAGGATGTGTACATATCTGAGCTGATATGGATGTGGATACACACATTCCGAATATGCAAATTAATGTGAAATGTGCCAACACCTGCAACAAAAAATATGGATGAAGCAGACAAATTGTCATATATATATATATATATATAATATATACAAATTGTAATAAAATGTGAATTGGGAAAACAATTGTTGTTAATTTTGTCCCGCTTTGGGTACAAATTGATATGACATGTGATAGATAATTATTTCCGCCCTGTATAATATATTGTAATGTTATAATAACTGCTAGCTAACATCACTGTTATCTCGTCACGTTGCTGCCAATTGTTATTACCCTTTCTCACAACGACTAAACTCAATTGGTACGCCTTTCGTCTCAGATAGCCGGTCCTGGCAATAGAGCCGCTGCCCTGTCTTGATGTCTATTTCAATTCAGTGTTCATAAGTGAGATTGCAGATCATATCATTGTGAAAAATAAACCAGAAAGTATCGAAAACAATTATTTCCTTTATTCAGGAAAACTTATATTAACCTGGCCTATGATAAATAACTTATACTATAATCAATTGGCAAATTTTCATAGAAAATAATGAAGAACAGTGATGTAAACAGTATACATAACCTCACTTTTTCATTGAGGTTGGAAGAATTCTTCTATAGTTCAATACCCAAAATAAAATAGAGTTGTTCAGATAGACGAGTTATGTTGAAAAGTGATTCAGTTCGTGATGTGCACTAAAAAGTTTATACCCTTTCATATACTGTATGTTTCAAGCTTATAATTTTGTTGATCACATTTAATTCGGAATGATTTTGTGAATCTAGACTTTTTTGTTGTATTTTGAACAATTATAGGTTGTAATCATTTTGACAATGTATGAAAATGATTGCATAGTATTTGCATATTTTTACCTATCAATATTATACAGAGGCTTCATAAAGGGAATATAATCTCAAAAATATGTAAAAACAATATCTCATGAACTACTTACTATTAAGTAATTATTATTTTTGTAGGTTTTTCATGAAATCATTCCTTTTTTCCTTTTAAAATATATTACAGTTCCTTCATAACATAACAATATATATATATAAATATATATATATATATATATATATAAATATATATATATATATATATATATATATATTTGCAATTTAAATAAATGGGCAACAGAAAATTTTTTCCATGATCAAATAAACCACAGAACTAACAGAAGCTGATCGTGTATGGTAATAAACAGATCAAATGATGACAGAATGATACTTCTGTGTTGATTGAAAAGGGCGTATCTACATTTCCTCCGTTTCTGGAAGAAAAAAGGGTCTGCATCTCTACATGTGAACATCTCGTGTCCTAAGGAAAGGAAGGCGTAACTCTCACTACTTTGCTGGTGAAACACGAATGAAGATAGACATTTCTACTGAAACAGCTTTCAATTTTAGTCACGAAAGACGTAACCAACATTGTTAGAAAAAAAAATAATGGATTTGTCCTTCTATTCTGATATTGAAACATATTAGATGCTAGTACGTCTGCCAGGATAGCGTGTGTAGTTCCCGCTTTTTTATTTGTTTGGAAAAGCATATTTTAGCTGGTTCGTGAAAGTGAAATTCTGCAGGGAACTATCTTGGGAAGTTGCATTGATGATCTTTGTAAAATCTGGTAAATGTATAGAAAATATTTTTTTATGCATAAGCAACCAGTCAAAGTACCATTGCTTTAGGGAAAGTCGTGTTATCTACAAATACTACAACGGATATGGCGAGCATAGGAAAAAAGCTTTTACCTCTAGCTCTGAACCAATCACTTCATCGGAAGATCGACGCTCACAAATCAGTTCTTACCAAACATAATTCGAATCGAACAGTGGATCCAGATGATGATACAAATAATGAGCATAATGGGTCAGTATTTCTGGAGATTCAAATCACGTTACGACTGAAGATGAAGTTGGATCTCCAGATAAATACATCTTCATGTCAGCGAGAAGAGAAATTGGAATTCTAAATGACAATTGGTTGCGTCTTCATCTTCTCATATCGAAACGATGTAGATTGTAGATTGTGGGCAGTTCAATATGGCTCTTCAGCCTCTCCGTACCTCGACCTGTGAGGTCTCCTGTGCATTACCCTCCATTACATCACCTATTCAAGACCCAGGATTCCGAGTTTCCTTGCGAAGCGTATCAGTTTCCTGGGAGCTAAGTTCCTGATGTCTGAGGGCGTTAGTGAAACCCCTCTGAAGAACTCAAGCCTTTTGCAAAACAGCGCTTGGCAGTGGCAAAGCAGGTGTTACGCCGTTTCAGCAAAGTTCTCGCAGCAACGACACAGTTCACTCTCTGATCTATACATGTTTTGAAGTGATACCTCTGAGCAGAATGTCCAGTGCTATCCAAAATGTCCAGCACCATCGCTACTAGTTCCGCGCCTTTCTTGTCCAATTCGAGAAGCTGTTCAGGTTTTTTTGGCGGTGGACTTAGAAGTTTTTTTGCTTTTTTTAACCCTGGAACCTAATTCCAGTGGGCTTTAGTTTGCTCAGCTTCCCATCGCCGAAATTCTTCGATAATGGAATGGATAATTTGGAAAGACCACAGAAGAATCCGGGCCAAAAAATTTATTGTTTGCGCCTTCCTTGGCACGGCTGTCCGCTTTTTTATTGCCTTTGGTCACCTTGGGACCTGTCACCCACATCAGAGTAACCTGATTGTTCGCAACAAGTTGTCTTAGGGAGAGTTTGCAGTCCCAAGTCAGTCTTGACTCACCAGTGTGTGGAGCTTTAAGTACTGCTTGGCTGCCTGCAAGGATATAGATCTCTACTCTCGACATCCTTCCTATACCATCCTTCCTTCATTTTGGAAGGGCTTCCTTTCTGTCGGGCCCGTTCATTTTGAATATATGGTGGTTGTTCATAACAACTTCATAATTCGCTTCAAAGTCGTGTCTAGCTGTCATAATATCTGATGGCTCTTACCTAGATTCTAGGGCAATATTTGACGGAATCTTCGATCCAGATTTCCAGCCTTCAAGTCAGATGCCTGGTGCAGTCTGCTTCCATTGAACACAAGTGCATAGGCGGAATTCAGCATTACCCCTAGTGCTGCAGTGGGACATGTGCACTTTCTGCAGCATGATTTGTGCCGAGTGCTGTTGGGTTTTTGGCCACCATATGAAAGTAGTATAGGTGACCATGGGTTTGATAATCGTTCGATTGAATCCAGTATATCATTTTCGGCTTCAAACCTCATGTCTCGCAAAAAACTCTGCGGCACGTCTTGGTTGCCGCTGTTGCCTTGGAAAGAATATTTTTTATTTGACTGTTCCATGTTAGTTTCTGGTCGATCATGAAGACCAGGAGTTTGAATCCATTGGAGAAATAAACTGAGTTCTACTCAGGGTTGGAGCTGTCTACATGTGATTGGATATCAACCCGTCATGTTTGCTCCCATAGTGACGACCAGGTCATCGGCGTAACCTTGAGTCCTAATTCCAGATTCATGTCGCTTCAATATCAGATTTACAATGGTCAGTGACCTTTGAACCATAGGGTTACAGTAATTGTGAGCGGAATTCTCAATGAAGTATATCACATAGTATAATCACGAGCCAACACTAAAAAGGGGGAGATCAGGAAGAAGTATGATGCTACTGTGGAAGGACGTCAGCTGATAGGGAAGGAGTATGCAGAGAAATGACACCAACTGCAGCACGCATTCAAGAAAGAATGTCCTGGACAATGCACACACATGATCGATCCAATTTGCGTCTAGACATATATTCAGTATCATAGGCTGAGAGCATGCTGCAGAAAACCTGACCAATCGAGTAACAGAATGAAATGTCTTAGAAATGTCAGCACCCATAGCAAACATTAGAAAAATCATTGACTGCCTGGACAAAAGTGTTGCATACGTTTCTAATGGCCTTTTCTTGGAAGAAGCACCCATTTCGATGTACATACATACATACAGATTGGTAATTGTTCCATAAAAAATCAACTTCCGAGTGGTCAAGTTGTCTAAGTTGCTAGTTACGAAAGAGAGCGTGTGTGAGAGCGTGAGTTCAAACTCTAGCTAGGGCAACTTTGTTTTTTTTTTTCGAAATTGAAAAATGATTCATCTGGGGGGAAAATTCGTCCCAAAACAAATCTTCTCTCATGTCTGACAGCTGGCTGCAGAAAACCTGGCCGATCGAGTAACACCATGTTATTATAACTATATTGAAGTTTTGATTTTTTCATCAACTTTGGAGTTTTCCGACGTTACTGTTCATACGATATATCCAATGAAATATTGTGCTGTTATCTTTAAAATATGGTTGATCACTAGATCAAGAGAGCAGTTACTTTTAAATGCAAAATTGAGTATTGGGTGGTGGTCCGATTCGATTCCACCACTATGGTTCATGTAGTGGGGTGCAGGAATCAAATGCTCATAAAATCGTCCCTGTGATATGAAGCAAATTTGTAACAGCATGTATATCCTGGACTTCTTTTATCCCAATGAAAGTGTCGAATATTCTGCACCTTTTATTTCTTCAATTTTGGGAGGTATCAATTGGCTCATTAGTCAGTCATATATGGTTTACTTATTTTTTCTGTAGATATAACAGTTTTTGGAATTGAACCTCTGAAACACAACTTTATGTATAGGATTTTCCGAAGATTCTGAAAACTTCATATGAGATTTCGCAGGAATAGGTACATTTCAACCAATGACAGAATTCTCAAAAAACAAAAACAAAATATCAAAATAATTTTGGTTTTAAACCCTACAGTTATCGACATCGAGTTAGTATATTATGCAACGATCATGTAATGATAGCTATTAATACATGAGCACGAGGTGAGTTATGACATGAGCCGAAAGTGAGTATCGTGAACCGTGTGCGAGTGTATTAATAGCCATTTCATGATCGTTTCATACAAATTTTTTTTACGACCAATAAATAATAAAATAAAAACAAGAATTTCTGGAGGTGTACAAGATAAATATTCACTGCTTGACATACTTATAGGTACTTTTGACGCGTATTATAATACGGGAGTAGAAAAATATATTATAATACTAATTCGATAGGAATTTCTATATTTGCATCAGGTATGCATTCTTTCGATGACCAAAACTATGGAAAAACTAAAATGATGGATTTTACAGGTGTTGATGATGAATTTTCAGCAAGTTTTTCATTAAAAGCTTTCGGCTATCACGAAAAGAAACATAAGTTCACAACTCTATTATGAATTTACAAAACTCCTCTGGAATGCGACTTCTTATATTTCTTTTTAAAAACACAGAGAGGAAAAACATGTGGAAACTGCCCGTTCTCTGATATATTATAAATAAACACTGGC
Source organism: Gonioctena quinquepunctata (assembly GCA_018342105.1). Taxonomy (NCBI): domain Eukaryota; kingdom Metazoa; phylum Arthropoda; class Insecta; order Coleoptera; family Chrysomelidae; genus Gonioctena; species Gonioctena quinquepunctata. The sequence continues at coordinate 12,237 of JAFIRS010003529.1, forward strand.
TTTTTATTAGCCTTACCTTGAAATGTTTATGAAATCAAATCTTGTAACCCAATATTCACTCATTTGTGGACGTCGGATAACCTTGAAATAGCGCACACGTACAGAAATAGGTCCTTATATTGAGATTTCCGCCGTCAATTAACGTTTCAAGTGATGGAGCATAAGTCATACTTCATATATTAGGCGTTCCGGCCAAAACCACACTGTAGATCATGGGGTTGTCTATTTGGAAAGAAATGGAGGATATTAGGAGTGGTTACTCATTAAATCAAATTTGAGACTGAAAAAAAAACTCTTTTTTTTACAACATGTTAATAGTAATTTTCATGTAAAAACCTAAATGTGAATAAATGCTTGTGCTACCCGACCTTAATTATACCACTTTCAAAATATTCAATTCATACAAATATTTTTTCATTTCACAAATTATTTTGCGAAGCAATGAATGTTTGCATTGAAAGTATCCTTCAGTACCGCTCCTCAGATATGAATTATTAATTAACATAACATAGCCGAACAATATGAATGTACGTCATATTTTTTAGTTCTCGTAATATTTGAAAAAATCTTCGGATTTTCGATTTTCTGTTTTTTTCTGAGTAATTGTCATTGCCACTTCCAAATACCTACAAAATGACTCATCCAACTTTTCAGATTGATTTTTTTCAATGCAGACCTGTATTTCTCATAACAATTTACAGTAGTCCTTTCATTCGTGTAACGACAAAAATTGCGATTTAGGTTTTTTCGACGCTTTTCTTGATACGATATATTATTATGAAAGTAAAAAGGCCATGTGAAAAGTGAATAAAAATAGAAAAATCAAGTACCACAGTCTATTTCACACTAAGATTCAATATAGATTGAATCACAAAATGGTAGATCCCAGGGGAAAAACAACTACTTTCCTGGAAAATACCACGCAGAACGTTGAATGATATTGACCTGAAAATCCATGCAAACTTCCATATAAATGGAAATTTATCGCAAATGTGTCTTTCTGATAAGCTCGATTATGTTCAATTTATGTCGTGTTGGCCTAACAATCCGCATACCGGTTTCAGGCTTCTTGGCCCTCATCAGTACGGAGTAGTCAACCAGCCAAAGGTCCGAAAAGCTCTGGCTGAAGCGAGACACAACGTAAACAAACCATCATCGAGCTTATAACACCTATAGTTACGCCGGAAAAGATAAACTACAACTGGCGGTACCTAGTGACAGAAAGAAACACTCCAAACATCTCCCACCTCGACAGGATTCTAAATGAAAGATTCCTTCTCAGTGGAAGTGACAAGCCTGACTAGCATATCGTGAAAGTACTTTCAATATATTTTTGTTGTGTCTATATACCACCTGGATCTTCATTTCGATCATATAGTTTTTTTTTCGATAGTGTAGAGAGATTAGTTCCGAGCTCCATGCAGATATTATAATAATGGGCAATTTCAATATTCCGCGAGTTAAAGAACTTGTTGGAATTAATGACTCATCTAATGTAGAAATGGCAAATATTCAGTTCCCAGGATTATTTGGTTTGCAACAATTCAATACCTCAGAAAACTATAGAAATAGAATTCTCGATTTAGTTTTATCTAACGGAACAGTTGAAGTAGTGCGATTTGCCCTTAGTCCGAGAACAGTGATCACCCCGCTCTTTTTTGTGTACTTAAACATTTTCCTAGTGAAATGAAACATAGCAAAACATTCAGTTCGCAGTACAATTTTGCTGAGGCAGATTTTGAAGAACTGGGAATGGTAATTACAGACGGATATTTGTTAGTTTAAGATCCAAAATAAAACGTGATATCAGGAAGGCCCACTTAGAGTATGTTGAATCTATGGAAGGTTGTATAAAAAAAGATCCCTCACTATTTTGGAAATATACGAAATCTGTAAAAAAAAAGTCTGACACTGTGAGTGGCGCAATGATCTACAACGGCACTTCCACTACAGATAATACCGAAACAGCGAATGCATTCGCAAATTATTTCAAAAGTGTCTATTCTATTGATGAGGCCAAATATGACATGGGTAATCTAGAGATCAATCAAAATATCACGAATAATTTTCGAATAGAAGCCATATCTGATGAAGAAATATTGGCTGCCATAAAACGATTTGGAACCCAAAAAGTCACTAGGACCAGATGATATTCCGGCATTCATAATAAAAGGATGTGCTGAATTTTTCCTGAAGCCCCTAAAAATTATGGCGAACGGCTTTTAGAAGAATTTGCTTGATTTCAATAATTGGTATAAAGGGGTTTCAGGTCCCTGATTACGAATTCCTCATCATTTTCTGGATTTCCCTCCATCAACCGCAATTATAACTGAAATTATCAACTATTGACGCTTGAAAAAATATTCTTAGTAATTTCAAATCCTACGAACAGATCAGGGATACTTAACTCTGGAGTTCCAGGTAGCCGCCGATATTGAAGATAGCCACCTATCTGTTCTGTCAATTTAAGATGCAGAATACGTGATTTTGAGGTATTTTATGTTGAATCGATATTTTCCGACTTTTGGCCAGTCTTCGACCATTTGAGACTAGTGTGCAATGGCGTAATTTTAGGTGCAAGTAAAAAATTGGATTTTAGGAGTATAGTATAGTATATTTTGTTATCACCGACAAGATAAATCCCTTTAAACTAATCATCGGTAAGATCAAACGAGTTTTTTCCAAAGCTGATCACCATATTAGATCAGTCATCTTGTGTTTTTGAGAAATGATCACAAATTCGTAACCAGCGACCCAAAAAAACCATTACATTTAACGGCACACGTGACATGGTGAAGCGCCGCACCACTTATAAAATGTTTTATATTAGCATGACCTATAACTATGGATGTATAATATGAAAGTATGTATGTTTTTCAATTTTTAAATGTTGCAATTCAATTTTCACCCACTTCTAAACGTCGGATTACTATGAAATTTTGCAGCCGTTTTGAGAAACAAGCCCGATCATCAGTGATTGGTTGATAGTCGAATTCCATATATCGAGCGTTTTGCCAGAAGCTGCACTGTAGAACATGCAGTGTTTTATTGGGTATCCAATGGAGAGTATTGAGAGTCATCACTTATGGGTCCAATTGGAGAACTGAAAAACACACTTCTATTTCAACCTGAACAAAAAAGTAAAAAAATATTTTCAATGTTATTTTTTTATGTAATCAAAAACATGGGGTGCTCGACATTCCTTGTCTTGAAATTTTGACCACGAAACATCTGTTTAGTAAGAATTTTTTCAATAAGAATATTGGTGAAGACCAGGTTAGGGTCTTTTCACAATATCTATCAGATTTAGTTCAACGTCCAGCATGGCTTTTGCCGGGGAAGTAGCAGTTTTCTGTTATATATTACCAGAAAATGGTTTAATTTTTATCGTAGAATTTTCCATTTCCGATTATTTTTTCAATTTTCAATTGAGAATATTTCCGTTTTCAACATGAATACCTTCCAAGAGGTTATCTTGAACATTCGAGTGAACGATGAAAGATTGTGACTGAAATTTGTCTTTCAGACGCAGATGATTCCGATTCCACATATGATCTTGTTGAGCTGAACGTTACACTTTCAAAAATGGAATATTTTGCAGAAGAAAATGTCACTTTTTACTGAATAAAATGCAGTGGTGAACTGAAGGGTATCGCAAAACTCGGAATGAACTGAAACGTCAAATTATTCACAGTTTCCCAATTTCATTCCATGAGTATAATGGTTGAAAGTCGTAGGGTGAATGTCATATGTAGATATGGAGTACAAATCACGAATAAATCCGATCAGTTTTTAAATGGGTAAATTTTTTCGATTTCCGAATTATTCTCCTGGAACTGAGAAGACACGATAAAGAATCGACGTAAGTATGCTTTGCCTTAGATTTAAATAAATAATAGTTCAAAAACTGAAAAAAACGCTTTAATAGAAAACTAAACTAAAAAGTAGAAAATAATTTTAAATGAGTTTGAAATAAGAATTCAGTGATTAACAACGAATTTATTTCATCGTGAAAAAGCATAGGGTGCTTGATGTAAATTGTTGTTAATATTTCATGTACAGATATTGGTTGAAGTAGAATCATTATTAAAATATCTTAAAAAGCACCCACACTTTTTTACGACGAAAAACATTTGTTGTTAATCACTGTATTCTTATTTCAAACTCATTTGGAATTATTTTTCACTTTTTAGTTCAGTTTTCTATTAAATCGTGTTTCTTAGTTTTCAAACTATTATTTATTTTCAACTTTTTAGTTTTGTTTTCTATTGAAGCGTGTTTTTTGGTTTTTCAAACTATTATTATTATTATTCAATTTTGTTAACTATTATTCTCAAATTTTTAATAGAATCGGACCATAATCACAAAACTTGTCCGTCATTTTGGATCCGCCATTTCGAATCCTCCAATTATGACATGATAATAATAATCTACGACCCCAAAAACTCCCACATACCAATTTTGAATGGAATTGGACCATATTCACAAATTATGTCCACCATTTTGGAGCCGCCATCTGAAATTTTTCAATTTTTGCAAAAGAATCATAATATTGGACCCCAAACAACCCCACATACCAATTTTGAAGCGAATCGGACCATAATCACAAAACTCGTCCGCCATTCTGGAGCCGTCATTTCGAATTTTTGAGTTTTGAATCATAATCTCTGACAACGACAACCCTCAGATACCAATTTTGAAGCGAATCGGACCATAATCACAAAACTCGTCCGCCATATTGGAGCCGCTATTTTGTTTTTTTTTTTCAAACAAAAATCTCTTATTGTTTTTTTCCGGAATAATGTACACCTTGCCAAATTTCAAATCATTCGTACGAGTAGAAGTGGGTCAAAATCGCGCCCAAAGGAGTCGGTTACAAACAAACAAACATACAAGTGATGCTAATAGAAAGGGTGTAAAAACAAACAGTTTGGGCCATTTTCATCAATATCATCTGAAATGTTGATATTTTATTTCCATTTTGCTACAATAAATGGGAATGTATAGCATTTTATTTGTTTTGACGAATTTAAAGCGTACTCTAGGGAGTAATTAAGTATTGCCATTATATTTTTCAAACCAACATGTTTGTTGTTTGGTTCAGGGCTTGAAGCCTGGAAAACGAATTTATACGAATGATTCGATTGCCGACTCTCATTCACTGAACTGAGAATACCGGGTCATGTACACAATTTTTAATTTCCTGGAAATTGATCTTGAAATAATTAGTTTCCACTAATAGTCTAATTGTGGTTAGAACTCCTTCAATTCGGAGAAACAAACAGCAATGGAACTCACAAATCGATTCTACATTTTATGGAAAAAATCTGGGTTTTGAATGTTCCACTGCTCGCCATTTTTATTTCATATGGGTCCTACTCTCATTCGATGACATTTAAAAATTAATGAATATTTTGTAGCATTTACTCATATGAAAATAACTTCATTCCTATTCAACTGTGATTATCATAAGCCCTCTATTTTTGGAGGAACGTTCGCAAAATTATGTGCCCAGCATTGAAACTATTCTCGCAGCAGCATTGTTGCCATTTTTGGAGGTGACAAAGCATCCGTTGATTAACGGAAGTGACAACGTTAAAAATCACACCTCAAATGGAAACGACGCTAGTGCCAGTGATATATAGTTGAATTCAAAACTTTTTGAATTGGTAGAAAGGTGTCCTAGTGACCTCCTGATACATCTTTGATATAATGATCTTTGGACCTTCTAGAACCGATCTGGTCAAGAAACAAGTCGAAACGATGTCACTTCCGAAATCGGATATTGGGTGACAACGTTGTTTGAGTTTACGATTTTGAGGTGACAAGGTACCCTTTATCTATATATATATATATATATATATATATATATATATATATATATATATATATATATATATATATATTTATATACACAGGGTGAGTCAAAATGAGACCGACAAACTCCAACTACAGATTCCTAACCTCATTTCGAGGTGAAAAGTTGCTATAAATGTATGTCCCAAAATGCATCTCCTCTGAGGTACAGGGTGTCGAAAGTACGAAAAAAATCAAGATTCAATTTGTTTCCTCCAAAATTGGTGAAGGAAAAAAATATTAACTCGGTTCACTTATCAGGGTTCATCAACGTGCTGATTTGATATAATATTTTGTTTAAACCAGTGGCGTAGTTACGATGGTATGTGGTTATATGTTCCTTTATATTTTCATGGGACAAGTGAATGGACAAATTGAATTTGACATCAGTTCGGCTCATCGATACGGAACTGAATTTCACGACATTCCATGTGCCTGAAAGTGCAGGTGAGAAAAACCGAAGATATGTCCTTAGTAGAGACATAATTTCCTATGATCTATAATCGCATAATGCTTATTTCTTACAACATATCGGAACATGTGTCAACCTCCTGAATATTTTTTGATGTTGGGAGAATCGGAAACATAGTACGGGTGAGTCAGAGTGAGACAGATATCTCCATTTTTTCATTTATTATATCATTTGATCGAATTGATGTCGTGGATTTACTGATATGTTATCATACTTTTTGCATATGATTGTTTTGACAGATCAACTGACGAACAGACCAAAACCTCAAAATCATATCACTCCACTTAGATAAGACATGAAATAATGTTTGCAAAAAACTGAAGATAAGTACTCTTAATTTGTTGAAGTTTATGTTGTAGTATCATTATCAAAGCCATTTGCGATTGAAGTTTTTAGGAAAATATTATCCAATCAACATGTATTTGACGAAGAAAAATAAGTATTGTGTATCAATATCTACTTAAATGATTTCGATTCTTGAAAACTAGTTGCAAAGTCGAGCCATTCATGCTAGTTTGTGGTAGGCTGTTCAGTACCCCACTGACAACGCATATGACATACACGAAATTCGGAACATAAAAAAAAGGTAGCCTTTTCCATTGTTCCCGGTAGAAACACCATATCGATACTTACATTAGACATAATTGAAAGTAACCCAGAACAATTTGTATTATTGTTAAGTCATCTGTCATCATTTCATTCAGCGAACATCTTTCCAAAATGGATTAATGATCTGAAGAATATACAGATATGCATTTCGTTTATGGTGCAACAGGGGAAAATGCCAGAGCCGCTGCTGAATTATATCAACATAGATATCCAGATAGACATCATCCACATTTCACTTTTACTTTTTACTTTTATAGATGTGCTTCGAAGATTGAAGGAAACGGGGTCCTTTCAATTCTGTGAACACCATTGTGGTGCGGATAGAACAAGAAGAGATAATGCAACGAAAGAACAAATTCTTGAACGATCAGCAGCAGTTCCTTCCACCAGCATCGGAACAACTATTGTATCCATTTCGCCTACAGAAGATGGCCCTAGGGGCTGGTGATTATGGCCGCCTCAGATATTTTTGTAAATGGTTTCTGAGGATGTATGAAGGAGCAAACGACTTTTCCAGATATGTTCTATTCACGGATGAGGCATGTTTCACAAGACAAGAAGATATTTCTTTAGTAGAAACAGCCATTTATGGAATGAACAAAATCCGCATAAAATGTTTCGAAAAGGCTACAAACAAAAGTTTCCAGTGAATATTTGGGTAGGAATTATCGAAAATCGTATCGTTGGACCATATCTTCTTCCTCCACGTATGAATGGGCAGAACTACCGAGTGTTTCTTGAACATGTTTTACCTGGACTACTTGAAGACGTACCTCTATTGGTTCGTCAAATAATGTGGTATCAATATGATGGAGTACCGGCCCATCTCCAATGAATCATTCGATTCGTCAATTTCTTGATCAAACATTCCATTATCGGTGGATAGGTAGACGTGTTCCCATACATTGGCCTGCACGTTATCCGGATTTAACTTCACTAGACTCATTTTTGTGGGGATACCTCACAGCCCTAGTGTCTGAAACACCTGAAAAATCTGTGGAAGATTCAACAGCAAGAATTTCAGCAGCATGTACGTTAATACAGGATACACCATGAATATTTCAGAGCGTGCGACAGTCGATGATACCGAAATGCCAATTGTGTATTGAACAAAATGGTGGTCCAATTGAACATTCGCTTCAATGCCCTGTTTGTTACTATGTAGTGTACACACTGAACCGTTTCTATCATTTACGTAGATATTAATACACAATAATTGTATTCCTCCATGCAAAAAATAATATTTTCTAAGATAATTCAATCTGAAATGGCTTCGATAATAATACTCCAACATAAACTTCAACAAATTGAAAGTATTTACCTTTGGTTTTCCGCAAAAAATATTTCAGACCTTAAGTCTTCTCTGAGTGGAGTATTATAAATTTGAGATTGGGTTTGTTTGTCAGTTGATCTGTCAAAACAATCATATACAAGAATGTATGGTAACATACCAGTGAATCCATGACCGACTAATATGATGAATGAGAAAATGGAGTTATCGGTCTCATTCTGGGAGTTGCCTAGTTCATTTTCACAAATATCAACGTTTTGGAAGGGGTTTCCTCTTCTTCAGGATACACAGTGCAAACATTACATTCTTAAGAGTATGTCTCTGATATAAATAAAACATTGGTGAGGTAATAATGTGTAAAGTTGGACAGAGTTCACACATTTATACCTTACCAATGTCTAATTTATAATATAAATACACTCATGAGAATGTAATGTTTGCACTGTTCATCATGAAGAAGGCAAGGGCCCCTTGTCGAAACGTTGATTATTGTATTAAAATAACTGATATGGAAACTCCTTGAAAACCAGCTTTCATTCAAGCCGTTGATTATTTTTTGTTGAATTATTTGTTTTCAAAATCCTTGTCACGCGAAGTCTTCATAAAAGTAGGTACCAATTAATTCCATTGAACAATGATTGATTGGAAAGTAGCAACTCAACGAAGTATTCGTTCTATTACAATTCGCATGCCAAGCTCTCAAAAACTTATTAATTCAACAAAAAATAATTAAATCATTGTCAGCGATGACTCAAACTTATTTTATACGTTTTAGTACACCGCTTAAATGAAACCCTATCATTAAAAAGTTGTTTATTACTCCTTTTAAACTTTGCTTTTCAGTCATTTCGCCTCATCTTTGATACAGCATCGTTATTACAAGGTATCTTACCTGTAAGTTTTGAGATGAAAGAAATCTTGATATCCGAGCCGATAAACTCCCATACACCAATTTTGAATATTATCTGACCATGATCACAAAACTCGTTTGCCATATCGGAGTTGCCCTCTAGAATTTATAGATTTCAACAAAAAATTTATAATCTCCGAACCTAAAAATCCCCACATACCAATTTTGAATTAGATATGACCATAATCAGAAAACTCGTCCTCCATATTGGGAATTTATAAATTTTGACAAAAAAATTCAAAATCTCCCACCCCTGCATACCAATTTTGAATCGAATGGACCATAATCCCAAAATTCGTCCTCCATCTTGGGACCGCCATCATGAATTTATTAATTTTGACAATAATTTCATTATCTCCAACCCCAAAAACACCTACATACCAATTTTGAATCGAATCGGATCATTATCACATAATTATTTCGCCACCTTGGAGCCGCCATTCCAAATTTCATGAATTTTGACAAAAAATTCTTAATATCTGACCCCAAAAACCCCCACATATCAATTTTGAATCAAATCGGACCATAATTGAATATCGTCTGCCCTCCTTAAGCCGCCATTTCGTTTTTACCCCAACAAAAATTCCATAATGCATTGTCACCGGAATTATGAACACCTGACAAATTTCAAATCAATCGGACAACCAAAAGTCGGCCAAAATTCAAGTGAACCTGAATAAAATCTTGTAATAATAAATTGAATAACTAATAAAAAACCATTTTGAAGACAAGATTCCATTCAAGCCTTATGAAATAAGTTTACGTCCTCGCTGACAATGATTTAATTATTTTTTGTTGACAATTTTTTTTCAAAAACTTGTCGCGCGAAGTGTTCATAAAAGTAGGTACCTATTAATTTTATTGGGCAGTGATTTGTTGGTAAGTAAGAACTTGAAGTATTTGATGTTCACAAAGTAGTCATTAAAGTAGGTACCAATCAATTTTATTGGACAATGATTGGTTGTTACGTAACAATTTGTCAAAGTATTAATTTTATTACAATTCGCACGACAAGCTTATTGAAACCAAATAATTCAACGAAAAATAATTAAATCATTGTCAGCTATGATTTTAACTCATTTTATATGTTCAAGTATACGGCTTGAATGAAAGTTTGTCTTTGAGAAGGTTTTTTATTGGTTATTGAATTTTTGGCTTTTAAGTTAATTCGCCCTTATCCGTTCTTTTCTAGTTATTATAAGGTCTCTTTCCTGTAGGTTTTGAGCTGGAAAAAAATCATGATCTTCGTCCTCAAGAACTCCCAGACATCAATTTGAATAGGATCAGACCTTCTTGAATATATATTTTGTCAAAAAATTCATAAATTCCAAACTTGAGAACCTCCAGATACCAATTTTGAATACCCTATGACCATAATCAGAAAACTGGTCTCCCATCTAGGGACAGTCATTTCGAATTCATGAATTTCGACGGAGAATTCATAATCTCCGACTACGAAAACCTCCGCATACCAATTTGGAATCGAATTGGGTCTTAATCACAAAACTTGTCCTCCATTTTGAAGCCGCCATTCTAAATTCATGAATTTTGAATCGAATCGGGCAATAATCACCAAGCTTGTCCGCCTTCAGTAAGGTCGCCATCTTGTATTAAACATTTTTTGTCAAAAAATCTGTAATCTTCGACCCCAAAAACCCACACATACCAATTTTGAATCAAACCGGACCATTATTACAAAACTCATCCGCCATCTTCGAACCGTAATCTTGAATTCATGAATTTTTTAAAAAATGAATGAATGAATTCCAAAAAAGCGGCTGGTCATGACGGAATTACCAATCGTATAATAAGGTTTTTTCCGGACAACCATGTGCAATCACTACTGAATATTATTAATAATTCTCTGTGCCTCAATAGATTTCCTCAGAGGTGGAAGCATGCCATCGTGATTTTGATTCAGGAACAGGGACAAAATCTGACCTTTCCACAAAATTATCGACCGATCAGTCTGCTTTGCAGTTCAGCTAAGTTGGCTGAGAAAGTCGTCCTGGAAAGGTTCGATGAAGAAGTGGAGAATATAAATGTCCTACCTTATGAACAATTTGGTTTAAGACGTGCTCACTCCACCGAGCTTCAGGTTATGAGGCTGGGGGAGGACACGATCATATCGCTTAATTCCAACAATACCGCTCACGTTGTCTCACTAGACATCAGCAAAGCTTTCGACAGGGTGTGGCATGAAGGCCTGCTCGCAAAGCTGATAGATTTTCAATTAAGCAGATGATTACGAACGCTCCGTGGTATATGCGGAAATATCGGATTCATGAAGATCTAAATTTACTTTCCATCAGAAGCATCATTGGAGAACGCAATCAGAAAGTATTTAATTGTGCAATAGCCCACGATGATTTGCTCGTGAGGAAAGCCACTGATCATAACATGGATGACACCTGACGTTTTCAACGTCCCAGGTTCTCTTTGGAGTGATGGGTTGCCTGCCAATCCATAAAGGGTAGCGAAGCTGCATCCTCAATAGTAATTATTATTTTTCCAAATTGTTTGATCAAAATTCCCTCTCGGTTATTTTTCGAGAAACACCATCCTGGCAAGGACTGGAGACCGGTCTCTAGTACTTGACCAATGCAAATTCTAAACTAGTCAATGGCTGTGGCCCACTTATTCGAAGTCCGAAGAGCAAGAGCCCCAGGGTTGCGCTTGGCTTTACCAACATTGATAGAAGATCCCGAGATATTTGATTTATTCAACATACTCTATTTTCAAATGTTAACCGTTATAACAATGTATATTGGGTTCATTGAGAGGAGGTAGATTTGGAGAGTACGACGTGAAAGGCAAGATGTGTTTATCAAATTTGATCATCAATATTCTATCGTTGGAAGAATTCAAATCATTTGAAAAGTCTTTCTCAATGATATTTTCCAGTGCCAAACACAACACTTTTCCGCACAGTGCTTGTTCGAAGAGATCATTTACCTACAAGTTGAAGAGAACTGGCCCCAAAACAGTACTTTGAGGTTTGGTTCATTCCATTGTTTAGTACTGCTGCCTTTATATTCACGCATTGATTTAGGTTGCATATATAACTTTGAGACAATGTATGGGCAACTCCTCGATTTCCAATGTTCTCAAACATGTATTGAACATGTTCCATAGTATCGAATGCTTTCATCAGGTTGGTTAAAAAATCATAGAATGTTTTTTGTCAAATGCATCATTCATTATTCCTATCCATATGTCAATTGCATCAGATGTTGGATTGTTTTCTTGAACACCATATTGTTTGTTAGACAGAATTTCATACTTTTGGAGGAATGAGATCAATCTACTTTGTATTTTTTTTTCGAAAACATTACCAATAAAATAATGTAGTATTTTTCTTTCCTGATACAAAATCGAAGTGATAAGGATAATGAAAAAGTGCTACTGATCGATGATATTGATAAAGCCGGATACGAATTAAAAGACTATCGTATGGAGTTGAATATGTCAACCGAAGTAACAAACAATTCCCCATTCAGATGAGTATTTATTGTTGATGACTGTACGTTCAGTTTTCCGATTGAATATTTCAATGATGAGATAAATATTCCGTATAGTGTTCTTCATTAAATAATAATTGAGTTTATTCATGTTACTGAAGAATTGCTTTCCGTTCTAGATACATAAATAGCTATTATGACTTTTCTATCACTCACTTTTTCGACTACTTGCTAATTTTCACTTGATTGAAAAAACCTCGAATTTAGACTATTCTGAACTCACCATATTTTCTCCAAATATTGCACTCAACGTTCAGTTAATGCATAACTGTTCGAACGATTCGATATTATACAGGATATGCAAGTGATATATTGTTGGTAATTCAGATTTAACCACAATTCACGATAATGGATAAAAGGCGTAGTTGCAATATCTAACATGGAATACTGGGAAAATCCATCGAATTTACCTATTTTTTTATCAAATTCCCAATGAGTCATTCCCTTATCTTTGAAGGGCTTTTGTTGACAAGGAAAATATTTTCAATTGAATATTGAATAGAAATATTTTTCAATTCAATTGATAAATCGACGATAAAAATTAAGGTATTTTTCGTATTCTATAACAGAAGAGAACTAATTCCCCAACTGAAACCACGCTGACATTGGAATTCATCTCATTGATATTGAACCCCTTACTCGAAAGAAAAAATCCGAAAGTGAAAATTTGCATTTTATTCAGATAGTTCTCTCTCTCTTTCTCTCTCTCTCTCTCTCTATATATATAACTTTTTGGATGTAACTTCCATACGGCGTTATCATCCAGCTCTACCCCTATTACATAACCTGTTACCTAACTTCTGGTCTTCATCCTGGGAGTGACACGAGTCTTGCTCTAGGCAATATACCACCCCATCGCCCCTGCTTCCAACAAGTCCGTTGTCATGCGGCCTGCTTACCGTCGTAGAGAACTACGGGACCATTTATTACATAAAACTTCTCTCAGACTTCACAACTGTATTGATATTTTTGCGATGCACGTATTAAAAAAACGGCAGAAATTCACATTTCACATTTACTTGACTCCTAACCTAAGAACGCCATCAAACCTTGACCGTGGTTCGGAGTCGAATGATTCAGATTATTGACAGTTATTGATCGAAGAGGTCAGTTTTCGGTTACTGAAAGTATTCTCCAAAACTTTTGTGAGTATACATCTTGTTTTATCCATTCAAAATCTGTAACTAATCATTTCAATAACACTCGTTGATTTTCTCACAATAAATATTTGAGTTATTGTTGTTTTTGAAGTAAGACTTCTGGGCGCGATGACAGTGAAATTTCAAGGTTGAGTTTTATTTTCATATAACGTTTGAATCGAAAGGCATCTGTGTGTAGCAAAACGTGTATATATTTCAACAATCAAAAGATCGTTGATACATTTGTCCAAGAACAAAGGCCATCTCATGAAATTGACGGAAATCATGAGAAAGTAATAGTCTCATTTTTAAGGGGCTTAGAATTCATGATTTTCTAGAACAGGAGTTTCATTCTTGTGATAATCTTACGTCCTCTGAATTGAAATTGTTGACCAGCAGTAATAGTAAATGGGCAACATGAAATATCCTAGACGAATATGGATATCGCATAAATTTGTGGAAATATGTCAATGGTTGCGGAATATTTTCCTTGTCGACAATAATTATAGATATGAGAACAATGTCAAGTTATATAAGATAGTTATGGTGGAGTTATCATTCTCTCTGGATTTCCGACATTCGTCTATCCAAATAGACCACCAAAATAAATTATAATGCACTCCCAGTTGAATGAGAATACTCACAATATATATATAGAAAAATGTATGAACTAGTATATGCAGTAATTGACTTATGTTCAAAGTGGAATATTTCTTATATTGGCTCAGGAACTAACCGGTCAGTTATTTGTATCTGCTGTTGAGCTCGACACTGAAAGAGACCTTCATTATTTAGCTCAGGGCTCAATGTGAGAGGGTTGCAGGAGGTTTTTCAAACGGAAGTTTATCCTTAATTTTCATCACAGAAATATGGTTCTGAATAGTCTATCCAAATGATTCAGGTATTCGCCTTTTTGGAATCTATATGTTTATCTGTAAAGTATCTCCGATGAGTTGAAGGGAATAGTCTTAAATATCTTGTTTTTTCAACACCGGTTGGGTGGTCATTGAGAACTGAGAATTTCGTCGAATCTTGGGGAAGTGATTATATCACTCGAAATTGATATTGCATTTTGCTACATTCGCCTCCCCTTAAATGGAATGATATTTTTCTTATCCACAAATAAATTGTAACTATAGATTTTCCTATTATCCTCATATCAAAAAAATAATTATTGTTGACGATCTTTATACCAAAAAAAAAACTGAAATAGGCACTCGCGCACTGCGACTTTATACTAACACCTGGTATACACCAACTCACAAATTTTTCGTCCGCTGGCTACAACTCCGGAGATCTGGGCCTGAGTCAACCTTGCCCCAACGAAAGCCAGCAAACGATTCTTCCAGTAGCGGGTAGCTTTTGAAACACCAATTAATTTGGGTAGACTACTGAAAGAACAATTATACAAAAAAAAACAGTCAGATCTTTCTCCCGATGCATTCATTCTTTTTTCAGTTATATAGGCCTTGCTAGACTGATTTTTGGTAAGTAAAAATGTCTTACCATTGTAACGAAGTTACCCTTTTTCAGCTTCATTTAGACAATCAAAAAGCCTTGTAAAAATTGAATACATATCTCCGAACATAAAAGTACCATTCATGATCGCAATAGATCCGTGGATTCAACCTCATCCGATAGGCAAGATGAATTATTTCCGAAAATATCACATTACTTGTTGCGCCGAACGCCGTGATCGAAGTAGCGCATTGTAGCAAAGCATAGCAAATGCGAGATTACTTGCGAATCGAAATAACTGGA
This sequence comes from Gonioctena quinquepunctata, assembly GCA_018342105.1. NCBI lineage: Eukaryota > Metazoa > Arthropoda > Insecta > Coleoptera > Chrysomelidae > Gonioctena > Gonioctena quinquepunctata. Next base: position 27,796 of record JAFIRS010003529.1, read on the forward strand.
ACTGCACCAGTTCAAACTGAAAATTCCACACAGCGGGCTTTGGAGAAGTAAGTTGTGCACCACCAAACGGAGTGAGTGTCATGTAGGCTGCTACCGATCCGGAGCCAGCCGAACAGATTGCCGAAGTGGTGTTAGAGAAAATATCGGAAGTTTGGTAAATATAGTTTTCGAAACATAGTTTGTCTTAAAATTTGCAAATTCCCTTAAATATATTCGCGCATGAACGCCAGCTACCGGGTAGAGAGAGATCAGTAATGAGGGGAAAACCGACTATAACTCATTTCAGAGCGCAGAAGATCAGTATCTCACCAAGACCGGCTCAAGTAGTCACGTGCACGATAACCAGTTCGAGTTGTGAACCAGAGAACGGAGCAGACCTCCAGCGACCAATCGATCAATCAATGAAATATATTACCAACTATTTACATATTGGTAATATAAACTCACTACTATATACAGATTTATACATTTGCAGTTCCTTTCTTCGACGTGCTCCTGGTGAATGGGAAAAAAAATGGGTGTTGTGGCTTTGGTTGAGGGGGTTTGAACCGCTCACTTACCCTGTCGAAGGAGCAGCCCCTGCTGGTGTAAGATAGTTCTGAGATAGTTCCTGTTTGAAGGCTCTTCCTACTTACGTTCATGCGTCTGTTAGCAGTTTCATACCTGACTCCAAAAATTGTAGTTTTAGTTTCCATTATTATTGTTATTCATCAACGGTGGTTGAAATACTGGGAAATAGACAACAAAGAGAGTTTCAGAAAATTATATTGTGGTTTCAGTTATGATTCTCCATTATCTGTGGTTTTTCCTATAAATGTGATTTAGCGATTTAATGATGAATTACCGTTTATTACTCCACTTCGTTGAATAGTTCAAGATTTTGGAAAATTACCCGTGCTTTCTGAGTTGGTTTGCTCTGATGTGAAGGATACTTGCTTGAGCGGACTCTTGGGGAAATGCTATCAGTAGAATTTGTCTGATATCTCTAGGATAAAATCTGTAATTTTCTCGACTTTAGCTAGTTCACTTAGTTCATCCACTCTGATGTACCCAATGCTATTTGTAGCGATACGATGTGCTTTGTTCTGCAGTCTCTCCACTCCACGATCATTGAGTTTTGGGTAGACTGTATGTGTATGTCATTGCTGGCCCTATAACTTGTTTGAAGATTCTGAATTTGTTCCTTTTCTACAGGTTAGAGTTGCTTGCAATGACGGGATAGGTGCGGTTGTTTGCAGCTGCTTCCTTCTGCAACGCTTACGGAATATGACTATGCAAGTACATTTGTCTGTACAACTCCATCCCCAGCTATCACACAGTTAGGCTTTCCCGTCACTTTGCTATTTTCAACCTTTAATTTCTCGAAGATCTTCACGTTCGTTCGTTTTCTCCGATTTATTGAGATTCAGCTTGAATGTATTATTTGCCAGATATGGTATCCAGATGAATCTGGAGCTGCCTAGCAGCCACTTCGCTGCTCTGAAATGGTGTCATTCGCAAACATAGCCGAACTCGTTCGAGCGAAGGTCGGAAAGTCACTGGCATACAGGAAATAATAAATTGGTGACAGCGAAGAGCCCTGTGGGATCCCCGCTCCGACTGTTTGTTCTGGTGAACAAGTGCCGTTCACGTTCACCCTAAAAGTCCACCCCGTCAGTTATGACTCTAATTTTTCAGGAGGTAGAGAGGCATGTCTGCCTCTGCCATTCTCGCGATCAACCATCCCGTCTAGACCATGTCAAATACTTTTTGCGCGTCCAACAGGATCGTAACCGTGTTGTGGTCTTTCTTTCACCCCGTGAACAACTCGGGCTATTTGAGAGGTCGTTGAGTGGTATCTATCTAACCCGAATTGCTCAGGCGGAATGATTTCACGCTCCTTCTCTGAATCTATAACACGATTCACCACACTCAGGAGCAAGATGGGCCTGTAGTTTTCTGGGTGAATTTAATTTTTCCCAGCTTTTAACAGGGGAATATTTCCAGCTCTCTTCAGACACTCACTCACGGGTAGTGTTGAAACTTTAGAACTGCGTTAATTGAGAAATTCAGCGGAACCTGCGATTTTCTTGGGAGGTTTTTGATAAGAACGGTGTTCAACTTATCAAGCCCCCAAACTTTACCTCTGGGTGATTCCTTGATGACCCCCAGAACTTCTTCGTAGTTTGTGAGGACTCTCTGAAGCTCTAAGTGTACCAATCTCATAGCGGGGGTTCCCCGACTGTTATCTGTGCTATGAAAATGCGGAAATATTCTCCGAACAACTTGGCTTTTTCAGCCGGTTCTGCCATCGAAAGTCCGGCCCAGTACTGTGGCTGAGATTGGTTCCTCCTTTCTCTGAAATCTTCGAACCATGTCCTGTAGTGAATGGTCCCGGAAGTCGAGATTCTCAAGCTTGCGATTCCACTTTTCGTTGGTATTCGCGTTAATGACATCTGCAATGTCCGAACCTAACCTCATGAAATTCTCTTTTTGTGCGGGGTTTCTAGTTGTCCTCCATCTCTTTCGCTCAGCGTTCTTCAATCGAATCAATTCTTTAACATTGTGAGGGATTGCAAACGTGTCGACCCTCACAGTTGTTACGGTTGTCTTGTCTCAGGCTATCTGAATTACTTCAATGAGTTCCTTAGCCCCGTGATTCATTTCTTTTTCTTAACAATTTCCGGGTTCAGGACTGTAATTCTCTTCGGGGTGTTTCTATATTCTCTCCAGTACGTGCTGGAGTAGTCATGTCTAGTTGTTTCGATATTGGAATATGTTTCTTATGTAGGCTGAACATTACGGAGACATGATCCGATGTTACTTCCCTTAGTACCTCTAGTTCACTTAATTAAGTTTTTTTTTTGTGGACAACCAGGTCAATAGTCTTCGGGGATATACCGTGGAAAGGGTAGTGCGTGAATTCTCTCAATTATGCCTTCTTTGTCCGAATAATACCTCAGCAGTGTTGTCATTTGCTTTTGTTGGACTACCGTTCCATTCGTAATGCCTCGCATTGGAATCACCTGACAGTATCACCTTGTTGGCAAAACTTAACAGACCTTCCAAGTCTCGAACTGAGAAGTTACATTTCGGGGCACTGTATATTGAACCGATATGTTCGATATTAGAATTCTAATGTTGTATTTCTGTGAATGGAAAATTGTTCATAATTAGGATCGCTACCCCACGGCGGCCCTCGTCTCATCCTGTCTGTCGGCCCTGATGGTGGTGAATCTCCTGAATTCTAATTGTTGGAGCTTGGTCTTGGTCTCAGACAGAAGGCATACTACTGAATGTTCTCAAATGAAGCTGCTGAGAAGCGCCAACTTCCCAGCGACTCTATTTGCATTGACCAAGCATGCCCTTATACCCCTAGATACCGCCATCAGAAAGAAAGAAGTGCACCGCGATCATTTCCTGTTTATCTTTTAAGGTAGGATGTTCAATAACAAATTATATGATTTCTGGAGTAATTCTCACGTTAACGAGGTTATTGGTTTTGCTCGAAAGTTCGAATATGTTGCTACCTACTATGGATTGGGATATGGGCGAGTATGGAATAGGAACCTTCATTTGCCTGTTACCTTCTTGCCACTTGGGAAGGAGCAGGGTCTGGTCTCCGGCCTGTCTGCTTCTCAACTCTCATGCATTTTCAACTGTCTGGGGTAGCGTCAGCTTGCCGGCGTGCCCTCTTGTCGATTTTTTCTCTTTGTCTGTTTGGGGTCTCAACCGATTCCGGTCGTACCCTCTTCCCGACTCTTCATCTGTTTGGGGTAGCGCCCGATCTCGGGCGTACTCTATTCGCGACTTCTCATGCGATTGTCTATTCCGTCTCTCCCTTTCATTTCGCTCCCATGCATTTGTTTGGGGGGCTGCCACTGACTCGAGTTCTGCCGACCAGCTTGTCAGAGCAGTGTTGGAAGAAAAATACTGCAGTTTGGTGAATGTAATATATAGAGTTGAAGGTATCGGAAATTCTTGCAAGTATTGGAATTTGCAGTCGTGCATGATCAAGCCATAGCCGCGAGAAGTCCAGTTTCATTTCAATTCCGCGTCAGGAATTCAGAATTGTTCTAGACTCGATCCGAAACGACACGCACGCGAACACCGGAATCCGAGATGTCACAATGTTAACGAGAGAACCAGTGAGCATTATTTTTGAAGAGGTACAGTTCATTGATTGATCTTCCAGTGGAATGAGAAAGAGAGATAAAAATGGTAAGAAGCACGAGTGGATACGGTCACTCAAAGGGTAGACATTCCTCGCGTCTCACCCTCATACGATCCTGAGTGGCTTTTCAGGCAAATAACTGATTGAAATATACAGAAGTAAGAAGCACTAGTGAATACGGTCACTAAAGAGGTAGACGTTTCTTGCGTCTCACCTCCATACGATCCAGCGTGGCTTTTCAGGAAATTATCTGAGTGAAATGAAAAGGAGTGGAGAGCACAAATTGGATACGTCCCTGACAGGGTAGACATTTCCATATGATCTACCGTAGCTGACCAGATGAATGGGTGAAGGGAAAATTGGATACGGTCATTGAAGGGAAAGACATTTTTCATACGATCCAAAGTGATAATGAGTGCAAGCCAAATGGATGAATAAGGAGTATGAAAGTTGGGCACGAACAAGAGGTATAAGTAAGGGCACCTTCACGCAGAGCATCACGAACTGTTACCCAAATATGTTGCTTTGGCCGTCCATAAGCTAGCATTTGATACCCGCTTTCATGCCGGAACACTGCTATATAAAAAACCTGTTGCTTTGTACCCATTTTCAAGCTTTCATACTACTTCGTACAAACTCACTTTCCCGCATGCATTTTTGATTGCTACAGTAACATTCACCACGCTTGTTTTCAAATATCCCCTTTTCGCTTCCATTGTATATATTGTTCACCAGTTTGTGTAGTAGCTCGAGGCTACCGTCAGCCGCCCTGCATGTAATTATTATGTTGAAGATAATTAAACTATTTCTTATATCGTGTTTTTAGAATGGAGTGTTTTTATTTACAATTTTGAATAGAATCATCTAGTGTGAAGTTAGAGTCTGCCCTTCTGGCTCCGTTGTATTGGTCAATACTATACTGACCCCTGGAGTATTCCATTCTCTCACTGAGACAGCCCGGAGCGAAGAGGCCTTCCCACCATAACTGATGGTGGTGCCCGAAGCAATTTCGATGTTGATAGAAACGTGCCAAGATCAAGTTGAGGGAGCAAATGACTCTCACGCCATTAAAATGAGTAATTAGAAATTGAAAGAATAACTTTATTCCATTGAAATTCATTAGTATTCAAATACTAATATTTCTCGTTTGGATATTCTTTCTGTTATTTCATTAGTTATATTAGGATGGAAACCACAAATAATTCATTCAACTGAGGTGTATTAAATTCAACTGTTTCGAATGCTCAATCAGTATTTTTATTCGAATAAGTGGGAGACATAGAAGACATAGAAGTCTGAGCCATATTCTGTATGAAAGTCACAGGTCTCAAACATCTAATAATATTTCCATAGTTGAAAATTCAAAGAAAAAATAGCATCACTGCTAGTGCCAAGTATACAGATGTCTTTCAGTCACGTTATGGTCCAGAAAACTTCAAGGACCGAATATTCGGTGAGAAAATCATTTGGATGTCTCTTCATCAAATATTTCATCGCATTTTCGAATCCACGCCAATACAACTCTTTCGAAGGGAATTTGGTATCGCAATCCGCTAGGCGATAAATATGATTATGTTTCAAATTTATATGAACTATATTTTCTTTTCCAAGTAATTCATTTTATCAATAAAACCGGTGATAAAATAACATATCATGTGTTACACTTTCCAAGGGGGTTTGTCGATTTCCACTGGGAGGGTATTGGGTCGAATCTTCAGTTGGGTGGTTCGGGTGATTTCGTTTTTGTCACGTTGGATATACAAGGTTTCTCCAGATCAGGAAAACAGGAGCGATTTTCAGCTGTACCACCCTGAATTGCACAGGGACGTACTTGATGAATCATAAGGAACAATTCCTCAGTTCAAGTTTCTATGGACAAAAAATTACAGTAAATGATCTCGTTATTTGCAAAACTTATCAAAAAAATCAATATGTCTGGAACCCACAAGTAATAAAATTCTATCCCATCTCCACCGCATCGGAGCCCCCGGACTACATTCATATTGACACAATGAGAATTTCGTAACAATCATCGACTTGAGTTCCCGATATGAAGAATCATATCCATTGAAAGCATTGACCATAGTTCTAGTGATGATTGAAATTTTCTGAACTTCATCATCCACCATTGTTATCCCCTTCAAATCACTGCAGATTCAGTTACCGAATTCAGCACAGGAACAGAGAGTTTGACAAATGGTCACCATAAATGAAATAACGAAAAAATGACTGGAGGAAAAATTATGTCATCTTCACTTCACATATATGTTATTATTGTGTTACCTCTCATATTGTGTATAGCGATGAGTTTTGAAAGGTGGAAGCAAGAGCCTTCATCTTTTCATGTTTTAACAGAAAATATGTACCATCAACAAATTACCGTGTTTGAAGTACGAAAACTGAATTGAAAAATCCTTAATCTCATAATCGAACAAAAGCAGGCATGATAGATGGAATCGGAAAAATCAACAAATGGCTTTTTGGCACTCTCGACGCCGATTACTGTACCTGATACGACCAAAGTATTGCAATTTCAGTGAGAAATCAAAGAAAATATAATCACCGGGGTCAATATGCAAATCTCTTTATCAAAACCACATTTGAATAAAAATGAATTCGAAAAGGGATTGAGAATATTGTATATGTCCACCCAAACAATAATTCTTTATTTGAGAAGATATATCAATTTTCAGAATCTACTCCCACAAATTATTATTGACTGTAGAATATGATAACCTTCATCAATACCCTAGAATAAACTATTCCATTCGCAAAACTGAACGCCTTGCACAATTCAATCACATCCGAAATTGAAAGAATGATAGACTATTTGAGCTATTCATATGGGATAACATCAATACCAAAATTTCAAAATTCAATAATATACTTTAGATTTTTTTAAATCCCAATTCACCATTCCGAGTACAAAATCAATTTTTGCAATCCATGTCCCGATTGTGTCACCTATATCCAATTATTCAAAATCACCAAATATTAATCCCCAAATACCCCTTCTTGTTACGAACAGTTTCAAAAATCAAATTTGAATAAAATTCCTGCCCATTATTGGAAAATACATACAACCTACGGCACGTGAAGGACCATCGTTGAACCCAGCTGATACTATACTACTGCCAACCAATTCATAATAATCGTTTATTGAACAGATCATCAAATAACTTCTGATCATTTCTGTTCGAAAAAAAAAATCTAGAAGCAGAACCGATGGATACATTGAAGTAAACCTACACACTCTGGTAAAAATTTCCAAGAAATGCAGAATTCGTATAAACTGAGAAGTTCTTCCACAAAAAGGAAACGAAAAGAGACAACCCATTAATCTTGCCTATATGTTTCATTGAGAATCCAGGAATCTCGAAAACGATACACCAAAATTTATGGAACTGGAAACAAATGAAATCTACCAAATCGGTAGATAGTACAATTGAAGTCCATCAAGAAAATCTATACCAATAATACACCAATATTTATTTCCCTCCTTATTGAATTTATTGGTATGATCCTTATCATTGTTTTCAGGATATTCAAGAAGTTGAAGATAGTGAAATGACGTCCCCACAAAAAGGACAACAAAGACGAGAAAACTCATGAAATCGAAATTGTTCCATCATTTGATACAGTGTTACTCCCCGTCCTCGTATCTTTCTATAATATTGAAATCTGAATAGTGAAAAGTAACTAGTCGTTATAAAAGTCATAGATGACGTTACAGGGCCACTGTGGCCAATAATTTCCAATAATTTCCAGTTATGACAAGTGGCATTTCATCTGAAAGAAATTAAAAATTCTTATTCTGTCATATTTGATCTGGTTGGGTTCAAACTGATTTTGATAGATGAATTAAATACAAAAATGATTGGTTTCGCATTTTATTCAAGAAGAAGAAGTAGTCCATCTCTGGTTAATTGTTGAAAAAATCAACGTTTCATAATTCTCCAGTTGTTTTTACTGCACCAAGTTTTTGCAAAATAATTTTTACCTTGCATATTTAGTTTAATTATTGTTCAACGAGACGTTTAAGCGTTTACAAAGGCAAAATGCTACATACTGTAACCGACAAAGTAGCAGCAGTCTCAATAATTGGTGAATATAGAAGCAAATTTCATGAAGAGAAACGTTTGAGAGTGTTTTTTCGGAAGTTTGAAGCAACAAGTAGTCGTCGAAATGCCAAACGATCTGGTCGACCAACAATTAGTGAGGACAACAAAATTAACATAATTGCAGAAATGATAATATACCCTAGTTTTTCTACAGCCCAAGTTGCATATACCTGTGGAGTCAGTCGAAAGACAGTACATAGGGTGTTGGCTTGAAACAAATTCCATCCATTCAAATTAAAAATGGAGTACCAACTTTCAGATGATGACCCCGACCGAAGTCTTGGATATCGTGAAAATATGTCCAATCAAATCAACAAACAACCATACTACATAAGAACAATTCGATTTAGTGACGAAAGTACTTCCTCTCGCAATGGAAATATTGAGATATCAGAGTGACACATATCCCCACAACTTTCGTGAAAAAAATACCGAATTTCCAAAAAAGTGAATGTTTGGGCAGGTATTTTGGGAAACCACATAGTTAGGTCTCTTCTTGTCGATGCCAACCCAACCGGTGAATTGTATCTAGAGATTTAACAAAACTCAAATTTCTAACTTTCCAACAATATGGTGCAGTAAGACATTATCAGGATCAGAAATATAGTGGAAGATGAATTGGACGATGAGGTTCGATAGAATGGCCAGCTCGGTCAGCGGACCTCATATTTTTCCTGGGGAGGTACTTGAAATCTTAGGTTTACGCTACAGCACCTGACAGTTTTGACATTTCAAAACACCGAATGGTTGGAGAATGTAGGCAATTTTCGCTAGAACATTTTCACGAGTACGACAAGAGTTTGGCGATAGAATGCATTACTGTCAGGAAGTATATAGGGCACGTTTTTCTCTAGAAAAGCCGATCTCACTGTGCCTAACATAACTTTGTCAGGAGTAACCATACCACTGAAGTCATCCATATCGATGCTTGGTATTACTATCAGCAATTACCTTTCCTGGGAAAATCACGTGAGGTCCATTGTCAAAAGTGCATCCCAAAAACTTGGGTTTTTGTTTCGTGCCAAGAGCTATTTCACCCCCACTCAGCTGCTTATGATCTATAAGGCACAGATCCGACCTGTCCTGGAATACTGTTCCCATATTTGGAGCACGGCACCTAAACATATCCTGAAGCTATTGGATTCTGTCCAAAAAAGAGCAATTCGTCTCGTCGGTGATGCCTTGCTTACAAACTCGCTCACTTGTCTGGAACACCGTAGAAAAGTTGGCGATTTGTCTCTATTTTATAGATATTTTCATGGGCGATGCTCTTTGGAAATATCAACAATCGTTCCTGCTTTGGCAGCCTCTTCGAGACTAACCCGTCAAGTTCAGTCATCACACCCCTTCGTGGTCACTTTGGAGACCTGCAGAACATCACTTCCCAAAGACAGTTGTGATTATTTTTACCAAAAAAAATGAAAAATCAGAAAAGAAGTTTTTTACACTTTTTTTTCTTTCTCGATACTCTTTTTGATGTTGAGCATATGATTTCAGTATTGTCTCTCTGTAATGTATGTTATATAAGGATACTGTATGGTCCCATTGTCCCAAGATTGCACAATATTGCATCAGCGTCTACGCAGTTCCACAGGAAACCAGTCAACACATTTAAAGGTGTCATTCTTTCGTAATTCATTCGCAATTCACCTTGGAATTCGATACATAGCCACAGTCATTGTATTGTATCCCAGTTATTCATACTGCGGATTATTTGTAATTTAATAAAATTAAAGTTCTTTTTTGAGAAGAAGTATAAGTGAAAAACCCCACAACATGTTTATTAACAGTGAATAGTAAACACTCGAATCACAAAAACATTGGAAGTATGTAAACAGTAAATACTTGTATCAAGTTAGATAATTTTATTGACTGACTTTTCTAAGTTTGTATTACACATACGCTCCACTTTCCATTTCTCGAATCTTCATTGCAAAATTGCAATTATGAGACATTGTGAATCACGTTTGATTTGAAAAAAAACGCAAATAACAAATTAATTTTCTACTTTGCTCCGAAATCTTATATTCGCAATAGAAATATTCAATTCCACAACGCTCATGTGCTACAAATATAAGAATGATTTCAAAAACCAAACGGACCTGCCGCAAAACGAGGGACTACCAAGCAATCCTCAATACAACCATATTTTTTCAAATATTTATTTATATTTTATATTCGCTGTGAGTATTCAAACACATTTCATTCGGTTACTCGATTGGCCAGGTTTTCTTCAACACCGAATGTGATTCGGTATGGAGATTTAGATTGTTTAAATTTGTATATTTTCTCACGTAAGTGGAAAGCGTTATGTTTCCTCCATGGTTCCAAACGATCCAAAGAATTACTGGGGATTCAACAGAAACGTGCTACGCGATGGAATTCTGTGTTTCTTTTTTGTTCTCAATATTTTTTAATTTGAAAGTTGACGTTTTTCATTTGTCATTATACCATGCAATACTATACCAATATATCCTTTTGCCAAACTCCTCCGCCATAGTAAAAGGTATTTTATTCCTGATAATACTATTCGTTATATTATACCAAATTTTCGTGCCACATTTTCAATGTAAACCATTTATCCAACTTCGGCATACAGAAAAAATATGTAAAATAAATAACTATTAAAAAAATTTTTATAGACAAGCTTCTATTCGAGCCGTGTATTGAAACGTATAAAATGAGTTTAAGTCATGGCTGACAATGATTTAATTATTTTTTGTTAAATTATTTGGTTTTAAAAGGCTTATCGCGCGAAGTGTTCATAAAAGTTGGTACCAATTAATTTGATTGGCAATGATTGGTTGGTAAGTAAGAACTTGTCAATGCATTCAATGTTTACAAAGTATTCAAAGAAGTATGTATCAATAAATTTTTTTGGACAATGATTGGTTGTTAGTAACAACTTGTCGAAGTATTAACTTTATTACAATTTGCGCGACAAGCTTTTTGAAATCAAATAATTCAACAAAAAATTATGAAATAATTGTCAGCGATGACTTAAACTTATTTAATACGTTCCAGTACACGGCTAACATGAAAGTTAGTCTTCAGAATCTTTTTTTATAACTTATTTAATTTTTTGCTTTTGCATTAGTTTGTCCCAATCTGTTCATTTCTAATAGAGCAACGTTATTACAAAAGTATCTTTCTTCCCTGAGTGTTCTGACCAGAAAGAAATCATGATCTCCGACCCCAAAACCTCCCACATACCAATTTTGAATAGAATCTGACCATAATTACAAAACTCCTCCGCCATCCCGAAGTCGCCATCTTGAATTCATATATATTGACGAAACATTCATAATCTCCGAACCCAAAAACCCCCCATACCAATTTTGTATGAAATATGACCATGATTAAAAGTTTCGTCCTCCATCTTGGGGTCGTCATCTTGTATTTATTAATTCTGACAAATAATTCAAAATCTCCGACCCCGAAAAGCCGCGCATACCAATTTTGAATCGAATTGGGAAAGTAACATAACTCGTCCTCCATCTTGGAGCTGTCATCTTAAATTCATCAATTTTTGACAGAAATTTCATAATTTCTGACCTCGAAAATTTCCGCATACCAATTTTGAAATGAATCGAACCATAATCACAAAACTCGTCCACCACATTGGAGCTACCATCTTAATTTTATGAATATTGACAAAAATTTCATCATATTTGACCTTAAGAACCATCACATACCAATTTTGAATCGAATCGGATCATAATCAAAAAACTCTTCTTGGAACCGCCATTTCGAATTCATAAATATTGACAAAAAATTCACAATCTCCGACCCCAAGAACTCCCACATACCAAATTTGAATCAAATCTCGTCGGGCATATTGAACCCACCATTTTGTTTTTCCCCTTATAATAAGCATTGTCACCAGAATGATGAACACCTGCCAAATTTCAGATCAATCGGACGACTAGTAGTCGGTAAAAATCCACTTGCAAGATTTGACCCTAACTAACGAACGAACGAACTAACAAGTGAAACTAAATAAAATCTTGTTGAAAGGATATAATCAACTAAACACACGTTAAATAAAAATATGAAAGAAATACAAATATCTTTCAAGTATTACCACTCAACGATAATATCCGACTTGCATTCGCGTAGATAACCTACCGCTCATGTATGATTTAAATTTTCTGCAAGCAGAACACCAGTTCGGATGGTTTTGTACACCTTCGGAATCGTTTGAGCAAGGGCTATACGCTTGTAGCACAGACTCGTATATAAAAGAAAGAGACAGAGAAAGAGAGAGAGATAAAGTCGCATGGAGGGAGCTTAACCTTTTTTTCGTGACGTGACGATCTCTACCAGCCAACACCTACCGCATGCCGAGTACAAAAACATCGTTACAATTACTTTGTAGTTCGAAATATCCAGGTATCCTATCGTTCGTTTGAGTTGAATGACGGTTATTCTATTATAAAATCTAAAATGGAAAAATTGCGATAAATTGCTTAGAGGATAATAAATAGCAACCAAAAACAAATGGGTGAACTTTTGAGTATTCAATCTAAAACAGATGATTCGAAAAATTCCACTAGATCAAGCTGGTAGTTTCTATTCTCCACCACAATATCAGAAATACTTTTTAGAATATTTCAGAGTATGGTGGACTCTACAAGGAATCGAAATAATTATAATTTTCCTTCACGTTCATATATTGTTGATTGAGGTTAATTGTGGTATTGGTATGGTGTGGTAATGAGTGGTATTGAAAAGTCACGTGACTCAAATATAGTATTATTGTCTTTGTGTAAAATATCACTAATTCGAATGAATGAAACGATATCATTTCACACTATTTTTTATTCAGGGTTATTTCATCCTGCAAACGTGGGAGTTTGCTGATGCTTCTCAATACTTATATTTCATTGTGATGATTAATAGGTGTTATGTATCCGTTCTTGATGTAATCATAATGCTTCGAACCACGCTTTTTCATGAAGTCTTCGACAATCATCTGAGCTTTTTTTATCGATTTCGTTTGTTTTCAAGAATATCACTTCTGCAAGTATATCTTGATCTCTCTGGATATCTCCATATACTGCACGCAGTGCAAAAGCAGGGAAAAATATTCCATAGCATAGATGCAGTCCATTCCCATTAGCTTTTCTTAGGATCGTAAAGTTCACAATCACGTTGACGGGAGATGCTGCTAAGCAGAACAACGCAAAGAGACAGATGATGTGAAAGTAATCATCATGGTTTGAATATGAATGAGACAATGGTTCTTCCACCCCATTTTCACTTTTGCGAATATTTGTTGATTGAAGGATTTGAGTTTCACAATCTCGTTTCATGTAATTGAACAGCATATTTTTTTTGTGGAGCAAGGTTGGGAATATATTTCTGAGTGAGACATTTTTACACAGAAAAGGTCTTTGTGATTGCGATTCAAACTTCAGTTCAAATCTGTTGACGATATCATCAGGTGGCAACATGCGCGGTACTTTAAGAAATGTAATTTTTTATCTTTCGTCAACGAAAAAGCTTGAGCAACATCTTCTTCGAATAGAACGACATATTCCGCTAACGGCTCTCCATTAAGTTTGTACACATACCCTGTCTCATCTTTCATGGTCATCATAATATCCCGGATATGTAGGAAATATTTTGAGTTCAACTATCTCGGATTCCTTCTGTTTTATGAATTCACAAGAGCCTTGACTCGAAATGCTCTCGGAGTAATGTTTATTCCTACATGCTTTATTCTTATGGAAACACTCAGGAACTTTCGAGTTTGGATTCAATTCTCCCTCTAGGTTTTGAAAACTTCCACCTTCATTTCATTTTCACATCGCAGTCGTATGGTGGTTACATTTATCCCACAACTTGGCGATTTAGCACCTTCGACAACATAAACTGATTCAGATTCTGGATTGAGAAGAGAAGGATGTGTACATTGCTGAGCTGATAGGGATGGAGCTAGCCACATTCCGAGTATGCAAAGTAATGTGAAATGTGCCATCGCCTGCAACAGAAGATATGGATGAAGCAGATATCTTAGGTGGCATGCATATATATATATATATATATATATATATATATATATATATATATATATATATATATATATATATATATATATATATATATATATATATATATATATATATATATATATATATATATATATATATATATATATATATATATAGACTTCCTCTTTTTCTTCCGGGAATGTATAGATGGGGTCAAAATATCACCAAGTTACCAAGTTACGGGCCGTCAAAGTGACAAAATGAAAAATGTTTTTGCTTGATAACTTTCAAAGTGAATATTCAAAATCATCTAAATTTTGGTGATTGACTAAACAAATGAACTCTTTTGATGAGCTTTCATGCAGGAGTTAGTTGTTTTGCTACAAAGTCAAAAACGGACTACCTCCGATGGTCCACACCCCAAAACTTTGGAATGACTGGGATTTGTCAATATGTTTTGACAAAACAAGGTTAGTTGGACAATTTCCTGATTGAGAGTACCCGTGTGAAAATCGATCGGAAGAACGATTTTTGATCAAAATGCATTTTTGTTCGACGACATCCAACCTGAGATGTCTACCATTATTCGAAAAGATTAATTCGTAATGAAAATAGAAATGATAGGTACAATGTTCATAACGAATTTTTATCATGCAAACACGTTTACCTTACAAAACTCATGGTGTAAATAATCAATCGCAAGCCTCAAGAGCAAACAGAAATGCAAAATGCGCTACAAAAACTGCTCGATATGACCCCCGTCTCTCTCAATACATTTTCTTAGTCGACGCAAACACCCTCTCCGCACTTGGAAGAGCATGCCAGGGTCGTTTCGTAGGGCTTCACAATGTAATGTAATTCTATTCAACAAGTCATCTCTGGTGTGAATAGGTGTAGCGTAAACGAGGTTTTTCAGATGCCCCCACAGAAATAAATCCAATAAATTTAAATCCGGAGACCGCGGTGGCCATGAATATGGCCCACCTCTACCAATCCATCTATTGGGGAAAATCTGATTCAGATGGTCCCACACAATCAAACTTAAGTGGGGAGGAGCGCCATCATGCATAAACCACAAATCTCTTCGGGTTTGCAATGAAACATGTTTCAAAAGTCCATTCTAATCGTTCTGAATGAACTCCAAATAACGTTCTCCATTCAATCGGTCATGTAGAACGAATGGTCCTATAAGATGGTTTCCTATGATACCAGCCCAAACAATCACGTTGAATTTCCGTTGGTGTTTGGTTTGCAATATCCCATGGGGATTTTCTTCGGCCCATATTTGGAGATTACTGCATCTCTACTGAAACCTGCTTCATCAGTGAATAAAACTCGAGTAATAGAAGTCATATCCTCTCTTCGCTTATCCAGGAACCAATTGGCATATTCCAGTCGTGCTGGAAAATCTTTGGGTGTCATGGCACGTACCTCCTGGATGAGATATGGGTGGAGCAGTTGTTCCCTAATTATTCTATGAATAGTGGACTTGGATGTATGGAACAGTTTTTGTCAACATCTGTGGGAGAAATGGAACATCAATTCATTCACCGGATATTTTTCACCTATTCATGTGCAGCCTCTTCTGTAGTTCATTCGTTTGCTTTTTATTAGTTATCTTCCTATGTGCGTTTTTTTCAGCTGAATTTATATTCGGGTTGAAGATATTCTCCCATGAAATTATACTTATCAGTGAAACTCCTCAACATTTGAGCTGTGAATACGAATTTGCAACATCCAAATGTTGAGTTTCATGAGATTCAGATAACACATCACGAAACGTGCTTATTCCACGCGTACATACAAAATATGGACTGAATTCGATATCCCATAGTGGAGTAGCTTGTTAGTTCAAAAACACCACGAATCTACATACCTTGATATTTAATTCGAAAAAATATCTACATTGTGAATAAAACTTTCAACAAGGTAATGTACTCTTTGCTTACGACTTCATTTTAGCATATTTTGTATCATACCTGTTATAAATATTGTTGAATTAGCGTTAGCAAATAACTTTATGTGATCTGCCAAATCGCGCAAACATTATTTCAACGGGAGATTTCAATATTAATTTCAGTGATAATAACATTATCACACTAAGACTGAAAATCTGATTGACTGTTATAATATTTGCATGCATGTTGAAGTTCCTGCCAGGTTTTCTCAATTCTTGTTTTCAACTATAGACTACATTTGTTCGAATATCGAAAATGTATCATGTTCCGTGATAAGTGCTGGTCTATCTGATCACGAGGCTGTATTGGGTAAATTTTCCATCTATCCAAATCCAAGTGACCCCCAACCAAAACGTGGTAGGATCTATAACAAGGCCAGTTATGGTGGATTCCATCAACTATGCTCTGATACGGACTGGGAGTCCATTTTTTCTGTCAGTGATCAAATTCACGCATTTCACAAAATTTTACTTGCTAAATTCAACACTGCCTTTCCTGTTAAGATCATTGAACCCGAACAAATAAAACCTTGGATCACAAAAGGCCTGAAGACTTCCTCTGAAAACCTTCGTTTTCTGCACATGATCAGGAAGTTCACGAATAACATACATTTCCATCAATACTTTCATGTTTATAGAAGTTTCTACAGAAAACTCATTAAAATCTTGAAGCAAAATTATTACAATGATAGACTAATTGCCACAATGAATGAACATAAGGAATGCTGGAATATAATAAATGAAATTCGTCAAACAAGTCGTAAAAATCAAGTTGACCTTCATGAGGACCTTTTCCCCAACCAGCTCAATGATTACTATTGTAATATTGCAATCAAAATAACATCCAATATGACTTCCACAGACCCCATGAGTTATTTGAGAACTGAAACCCCCAAAGATTCCTTTCATTTTATTCCTACCAATACTCAGGAACTGGAAGAAGTCCTCCTGAGCATCAGAAACAAAAATTCTGCTGGGGAGGATGGTATATCAGTGATTATTTTTCCGACCCCCAAATATCGACCAATAGAATTGCACCATTCGACGTCACGTGGTACAACCTACATGGTATTATACTGATAATTTTTTGAAAATTTTCTCTGGTAGTTGCTATATATAAAAAACAAAACATGATCCAGTCAAATTAACCACACTTCAAACTGACAGGTTGAATTCAATTGTGACAATTGGAGATTTTGCATGAAAATGAGTCGATTTGGAGTTTGTTCTCTGTCCACCATCGATAAAAAAGTCAAAGGAAATGTTCCCATTAATACGGAGAAGGCAAAAAAAACAGTTTGGAACCAATTTACTACTTTTTTGGGACGGAAAAATAATCCCCCGAATACCACACGAGCTTCAAATTATCTGGCATTTCCCTCAAGGTTCCCTGCAAACAAATAAAGTCGTCAAGTTTTTCAGGAAAAATCACTCGCGCTTCGCGCTCGTGATTTTTTAACCTGAAAAACTTGACTCCTTAATTTGTTTGCAACGAACCTATCGGGAAATACCCGATAATTTTGAAGCTCTTGTGGTATTATAAGTGAATATTTTCTTGAATTTGTCTGATTCTGCAATAGATGCACTAGCTTCCGCTATCAATAACTCATGGCAATCTGGGCATTTTTCTCCGTGTCTGAAATCAGCAAAGGTAATTCCGCTTTATATAGGGGGGAAAATCGACCAACCCTCTAATTATCGGCCTATTCCATTGCTATCGACACTTTTCAAATTAATCGAAAAACTTGTGAAGACTCGCATCATGGCCTCCTCAGAACATCACAGCCCACTGAACCACAACCAGTTCGGTTTTCGAAGTAATAAGAGTACAAATGATGCAATGTTTGAACTCTTGGAACATCTTTATGGTCGAATTAACGATGGAAAAATAGTTGCAGCAGCGTTCTGTGACTCAACAAAAGCCTTCGATTGTGTAAGTCACAGAAAACTGCTGCGAAAACTAGAATTTTATGGACTTAGAGGATGTGCGCTTGACTGGTTCCAGTCTTATTTGACGAACCGGACGCAAAAAGTATTCATCGGACAGAATTCTTCATTATGTGGAAATATTTACTACGGCATTCCACAGGGGTCAGTTTTGGGACCAGTACTCTTTTTGTTATACCTAAATGATCTAGCGTTTCTTAGTGTTCAAGGCAAGTTCACTCTCTTTGCTGATGATACCATTATTTTGTGGCACGGTAAAGATCCTTCAGCATTGAAGAAAAATATCCAGAACGATTTAGAAAAAGTCAAGGAATGGTGCGAATGTAATTTGCTAGCATTGAATATCAACAAGACCAAATTTCTCTCCTTCAAGTGTGACATCGAAGGTATAACTATTGGCCATGATACACTAGATCGTGAACACAACATCAAATTTCTTGGCCTAATAATTGACAACGAGCTGAAATTTCAAGAACACATTTTGTTTCTTAGTAAAAAACTGGCCTCAGGATGTTATGCCGTAAAAATGGCCACAAGCGAGATTGGTTCTGAAACAGCAAAAACAGTTTATAATGCCCTCGTGGAGTCCCACCTCAGATACGGAATTGCCTTCTGGAGCATGTGCAGCCAACAAAGACTCAATAACATATTCATTTTGCAAAAGCGAGCATTGAGATACATCTGTAGGGTATCTCCCAAACATTCGTGCAAACCGCTATTCGTCTCTGGGAGAATACTCACTCTATCTTCTTTATTCATATTAGGAACCGTGTGCTTAGTTTTAAAAAACCGTGATGATTTAGCAAGTCATCAGATTCATCACAGAACACGTAGGATGAATAATCTGAATCTACCTCTGCCTATACCCTCCTCGACTTTGACCAGGAAATCAATTATATATGAATGCATACAAATATATAATCACCTACCCCTACACATAAAGTGTATTAACTCTTTTAAAGAATTTCGGAAGTATGTTAGAGATGAATTACTTGAGGGAGCTTACTATAATTTGGAAGAGTACTATTCAGAGAATTGGTAGAGTATGCAGTTCCGTTCAATCGTACAGCTATATATGAGTGTTTGATATGTTGAAATTTGTTTGTATCTCATGTGTATATTCATTGAAAAATGTTTTATACTCTTGTGTAATGATGAGAAATAAGTTTTTAAGAGCATCTGACATACTACTTCATTATTGTGTAGTTACTATAATTGATTTTTATATTATTCACCTACAATTATTGTGAAAAAAAATGTATTTTTAACTTTGTCAATAAGAGCATGTTTATTCTTTGACAATAAAGTATATTTCTCTCTCTCTCATTAGTATTTCTACTGTGAAAATTTTTCATTTCGAATAATGGTGGACGATCGGGTTTGATGTCGTCGAGTGAAGCTGCATTTTCAATAAGAGTCGGTGCTCCGATCGACTTTCCACATAAGAAAATTTTGTTGAAAACTATTGAAAAATTAATTGTCATTTCAAAGTTTTGGGGTGTGGACCATTGGGGGTAGTCCGTTCCTGACTTTGTAGTAGAACAACTGACTCCTGCATGGAATCTCATCGAAGAAATTCATTTGTTTGGTCAATTACCAACATAGGATGATTTTGAATATACACTTTGAAAGTTATCAAAAAAAAAACCTTTTTCATTCTGTAACTTTGAGGGCCCGTAACTTGGTAACGAAGGCTTCCAGGATGAAAAGTTATATCAAGTACTGGTAATATCTTGACCCCATATTTACATTCCCGGAAGAAAAAGAGAAGTCAGAATATATATATATATATATATATATATATATATATATATATATATATATATATATTTATTGTAATATAATATGAATTATTATTTTGTTCTGATTTGGGTTATAAATTGATATGATAGATAAATTATTTTCACTCTGTATAATATTTTGCAATGTTATAATACTTGCTAGCCAACGTCACTGTTCTCTCGTCACATTGCTGCCAATTGTTATCACTTTTCTTACCACAGCCAAACTCAGTTGGTACGCCTCTTGTCTCAGATAGCCGGTTCAAGCAATTGAGCCACTAACCACTGCTTGATGTCAAATTTCAATCTATTCAATGTTTGTAAGTATGATTGTTGATCATTGTGGAGACAAACGACAAAGTATCAAAGAGCAATTATTTCCTTTATTCAGGAAAACTTAAATTAACCTGGCCTACGATAGATAACTTATTCTATGGTAAATCTACAAATTTTCATGGATAATCATGCGAAACAGGTCATGGATAAATAGACACAACCTCACTTTCACCTTGACAGTGAAAATGTCTTCAATAGTTCAAAATTAAATGAAATAAAGTTCTCCTGATGTGATATGAGTTATTAGTGAGGTTATTCAGTTCGTGATGTGCACTAGGAAAGTTTATACCTGTCGCTGTTCAATATACACCCAGAATTTGGATTCCCTTTCAATCCAATGCTCTCAGGAACTCCAATACCAAAAAGAAGGAACCATACAAATCCAGAAATCAGCTTTGGAATATTTGTATATGATGAACAAACAAGGTAATGTTGGTTTTCTGCTTATAATGTTCGAATTATTGAATTTTCCTTTTCTAC
This sequence comes from Gonioctena quinquepunctata, assembly GCA_018342105.1. NCBI lineage: Eukaryota > Metazoa > Arthropoda > Insecta > Coleoptera > Chrysomelidae > Gonioctena > Gonioctena quinquepunctata. Next base: position 48,567 of record JAFIRS010003529.1, read on the forward strand.
CAAACAAAACGTGGCATTCGTTTTCAAATTATTTTCAATCTCCTGTGGCTTTGTTTTCTCCGTCTCCTGGATACCATTTTTCCTCATTCCCTCTGATTTGAATTTTTGAATTCGCGCACCATATTGTCACATTCTCACTGTTTGGGGTTATTTGTCGAAACTTGTAAATAAACAATTTTTCCTTTTTTATAAACTATGTACAATTTTCAGTGATAATTGTCTCTGACACTTTTCCGTTCTTATTTTCTCACAATTTCAAATCTTACATTTTCCCATACTGTTCCCTGATTGGCTATTGTCATCAAGAAGTTTGTTGTTTCCCCATTGGCTACTTTTAGTTATATTCAATTTCATATACTATATGTTTCAAGCTTATAATTTTGCTGATCACATTTTATTCAGGATGATTTTGTAAATCTAGACCTTTTTGTTGTCTTTTGAACAATTATGGGTTGTAATCATTATGACAGTGTATGAAATTGATTGTGTTATAGTATTTGGATATTTTCATCTTTTCATATTATACAGAGGCTCAATGAAGGAAATAGAATTTCAAAAATCATGTAAAAACAATCTCTTGAAAGTACTAGCTATTAAATAATTATCTTTTTTGTGGGTTTTTTCCTTTTAAAATATATAACTGGTTTTTCATAACATAACAATATATATATATATATATATATATATATATATATATATATATATATATATATATATATATATATATATATAAATATAAGATGTTCATCCTTGCACTACTCCTCCGTACTGATAAGGGCCAGGAGCTCGAAACACGTGTCTACGGTTAACACTTTTCTTTGAGGGCTATTTATGCCCAATGAATTCCTTATATTATATATATTTATATATATATATATATATATATATATTCTCTCCCGTTTCTCAGAATGAAGGTCATTATAAGTCAATAATAAGTATTTCACACATATTCAACAACGTTCGAACAAACAGCAAGAATATGAATAAAACTTGTGATTATTTCGTGAGTAAAGAGTTTTTATTAAATACAGTTGTTACAGCTATCATTTATTAATACTCAATTTATGTACACTATATGTTGTTATTTTATATGTCTTATATTTTTTAAGTTTTAACCTGAAGATGACAAATATAAATGTCGAAACGACGTTTCAAATGAAGCCTTTGACTGATAATGACCTTTATCCTGAAGAAAATAAATAAACATTTATGGTCGAAAAAATCAAAAAGAATATATATATATATATATATATATATATATATATATATATATATATATATATATATATATATATATATATATATATATATATATATATATAATTTAACAATATACACATATATGTATGTTATATATATATATATATATTATTATGATAGGTAGTTATATTATATTATATATATTTTTTATTATTTTCCTATAAATATTTTCGCACCTCGTTGGGAGCCATATTGTTATGAAAAAATGATTGTTATTGCCCCACAAATATTTTCTCCCTGTATAATTATTTTGGTATACCTCTAATACTTATGTAGCCAATCGTTATATTGTGATATGATAATAGCTAATTGTTATGAAATAATAATTGCCAGCTATCGTTACTCTTTTCTCGCCACGTTGTTGCCAATTATTATTATTTTTCTTACCACGACTAATGTCAATTGGTACGCCTTCGCCTCGGGAGTTGGTACTGGCAACAGAGCCACTGCCTGTCTAGATGTCACTCAACTATTTCAGTTCAGTATTTATAAGTAATATATTGCATATCATTGTGGAAAATAAACCCGAAATTATCAAAAAAAACATTATTTCCTTCATTCAGGAAAACTTATATCAACCTGGCCCGCGATAGATAACTTATATCTATGAGCAATTGACAAATTTTCATAAAATAATGGAAAACAGTGATGGATATATGAATATAACCTCACTTTTTTCTATTGAGTTGCAAGAATCCTTTTATAGTTCAATACCAAAACATAGAGTTCTTCAGATATACTAGTTATTTTGTGAAGTGAATCGGTTTGTGATGTGCACTAAAAGAGTTTATACCTGGAACTGAAATGTCGCTGATGGGCAGGGCTTGTTTTGGCAGTCAGGCAGAAAAATAGGGGTTTTCAAGTATTGGGTAATCTGTGTCCATCATAGCGTTTGTTCAGACAGATCGTGAACTTCTCGATCTCAGGGGCTTCACGAGGTGTCGAATTACAAGATCCTGAACCCCACATAAGTGACTACAACCTAGGAATAGGCAGATTGATACTTTGGGTAAAAATCATTTTCTTTCCCTGAGTGACAACACCTGGGGACAATTTGAGGAAAAATCACATTCCTACCCCAGTGACTTCAACCTAGGAGTTCGCAGATCTCAATAACTCATATTTATATATTTTTTAACTTCTCTTGAAAATGGCTCCGAAATGGGAGCCAAAATGTCGGAATTAACAAATGTCCAGCCGCGGTTCAACTCGAACTTTGAATATTCATAATAATCATTACGCGCAAACCCATTCCAACACATTATACGCCTCTACGGTAAGGAAACTTTTCAACTACGTTAACACTATTCTTCACTCCTTATTCGTAGATCCAAACTCGTTTGCGACCTCACTTTTCTCAAATCTTGTAGATATCATAACATCATCCGCAAGGCCTTCCGTTTTAAACATCACGATGAATCATCATCAACAGAGCGCATTCTCAGAAAGTCGAGTTTAGCTCTGATCCGTGAAACCATCGACGACATCAGACGAAATCTTGACTCATCCCTATATCATTGTTTTGGCAAACTGCCACATCCATCCGTAATATGGGACTCTCCCTCCAGAATATCCCAAGAGAAAGCAGATCATATGCGCTCAGAAAACTGAAATTCAGGAAAAAAAACTGTCACCCCTATTACAATCCATCACTTCACTCAGACCCATACACAATCCTCCAGTCCTAGTTCACAACTTCTCCGACACCCCACTCGATGACACCATCCAAAATATTTTTTCCGAAGGTTTCAGTTTTTCCAAGACTCTCCCAACAGAAACCATTTTTACCCGAGTATGGAGAGGAATAGCACATCTTCCTGGAAACATCGCGGAAGAAACGAGACAAAACATTGCCACCACTATCAGGAGAGCAAAACTCCCACCCTCCAATATCACACCCGCTGAAATGCGATGCCTGGATACTATTCACGATAACCCAGACATCATCATGACGGGGCTTGTGGCTCAGTGGAACGAGCGTCGGTCTTGTGTCAACTGTTTCCACCTGGCGCGGGTTCGATTCCCGCAGCTGGTGAGAACTTTTTTCAAGGTCCTAAGAGTGGTTTCGGATCCCACTATATAAGGTGAGGTCCACGGGATCTTAACTCGTACAAGTTTTCATTAACTTCTGAGGGTTGGTCAAACAACTAAGAAAGCGGTTAAAAACAATTATACTTCCAGCAGATGAAGGCAAGGCCGCAAAGTTTCTCAACACTTCAGACTATGTCGAGAAGATGAGATCACTATTAAACTCTTTCGAGTATCAGACCACCAAACGTGAACTCAACATATCTCGAGAAGAAGACCTCTTGCATACCTCGTATTCCAAAAATACACAAACCAAACATCCCTCTCCAGCCTCTAGCCAAAGGAACTTCATCATATGAACGCAACTCGTACTACTTCCTAGATCTCCTCAAAACACATAGAATCCAAAACACTGATATCAGTGTGAGCTTTGATAAAGTATTCCCCTTCACGAACATTTCAGACAGACACTCCTCAGATCTAAATGAAATATACACAAAGATACCCTCACCCTCATCGACCATTGTACGAACAGTACATACTTCCTTTTCCAGGACACATATCACAAAAAAGGAAGAAGTGCACCAATGGGATCTTTCCTTTCCCAGTTCTTGCAAATTTATACATTGAGAAATTCGAAACTAAGGCCTTAGCGATATTTGACCACAAACCCACTTGTTGGTTCACCGACAAAATTGCCAGAATCTCAGAGAAACACGACATTAAAACAATTTTCAGAGGTCTTTGATTTTCTCAGGTCTCCTGAAGATAACATAGCTATTGAACATCAAGAAATATCTGAAATACCCTTCGAATGTCATAGGATATACATAGAACAACTTAATAGGCGAGTCACCAATCGACTTTACGAACATCAACTCGCTGTCCGACACTAGGATACTCCTTCGGCACTCTCCAAACACTATGAAGAGAGTGGATTTCGACCACACCAGGACCATCGCCACTGAGAAAACACTGCAAGCGAGAGTCATTCGTGAAGCCCTTGAGATCGAGAAGCACCCGAACTTACTCAACAAACGCGATGATGTACGCAGACTACCTGATACTTGGAAAGCTCTACTTTCGACTGAATTCACCTAGGATAAATACTTCACATCCACCCTATGATCCTCAGTTCCTTCGAAGGAGTCGGAAAAAAGAGACCTCAGAGGAAACAAGTAGCGAAACCTGGGGAGTAGGAAGATTGACTACAAGCTAGGAGTTGGATGATTGAGACCTCGGTTGAAAGTCAATTTCTTTCCCTAAGTGACAATTCCTGGGGAGTAGGCAGATTGAGACCTTGGTTGGAAATCACTTCACTCTTCTACTTTTATCAACAACTCACATTCAACGGCTCCACAATGGAAGCCGAAACGTCGAAATTACCAAATTTCAAAGCGCCGTTCGACCCGCGAAAACCTATCCAAATCCAGATATTTATGAATATATCCATACATAGGTATACAAAATAATTTCAATAAGTTCAAGATATGAAAAAATTTCAAGATGGAAATTGTGCTTTAAGTCTGGGGCTTGAAGTGCGCCTTTGCATTTCATGCCATCAGAATTCAAATCATCAACTTCTTCATAAAAAAGGACGCATGCTCCCTGGAAGATCAATCCTGAAAATACACGGGAGTCGTCGAAGAGGTGCCCACAATTAGAATAGGAGTACTTGCAATATGCTGTCTAGTGTCCGTTAGAAATGCTGGCTGCCAGTATGATAAGATATACGTAGTTATAAAGAAGAAGAATAGTGCTTCAAAATCAAATTTTGTCTTGGGAAATCAATCACATTGTCAAATTTACTGCCATCGGTTGACGAAACACATTTTAAATATTTAACAAGAATTTTAAGACATGTTCGTATACGAATTATGTTTTTGAATTTCCTTTTCATTTCACAAGTCGAACCGAATGGGCTTGAATCGTAATTCAAAGGCTTTTCTTTCATCAAAAGTTCAACACATTGTGTTAAATTCACGACTCCGTCTGGTATGAGGATTGAAACAAACCAGAAAGGTTTGAAAGTAGAGCAAAAATTACAGAAAGTACTCTCAATATAGGCATCAGCTGACTCCCGAATATATCAACAATATTGGAATTATGGGTAGACAGATATCTTGTCCAAAAAATGGAAGCCTCTTGATATTAATTTATGATAACAAAATCGTTTGATGATGCATGATTCTCTACACTCGACTCGTTAACCTGCGAGAAGGTATCTTAAAAATATTCACAAATCTGCTGGGGCATTATAATCAAAGGAAGGAGTGAAATATCTGAATAGACGGAGGAAATGCAAAGCTTCCACCATTTTCCGCGAAGAATCAGAACCCCAGATATTTTCCATCAAAGATCTGAGATATTTCACTAGACTCCCTTCATTCTCGATGTAGTAGATTGCTGAATTGTCGACATTTCTGTCGAAGTTTCGAAACTTCATTGTTTCATTTTCAAGACACTGAAGTAGAACTAAAACAAATATGTTGAAATGTAATTTCCGAATGGAGTATTGATAAAATAAGATACCTCGGACAATATACAGAAAACCAACATTTATAATATGACTACTTACATTAAGGGTGGTTCTCCGAATTCAAAAGTGGTAATGTAGATAATTAAGATATAAAATATGAATACGAAAGACGGCGTCAATACATACACTATGGAATGAACAAATCGAACTGGTGATGAATCGTTTCTTTATTATGTGAAAGAGACTAATGAGAATGATTTGGAAAATTGGAAAGTGATTTTTAATGCCATAATAGGGATTGTTAAAATTTACACAACCCACTTGAAACGATAAAAAAATTACTATGACCTTTTGAAAGACAGGTTTCTATTTGAGCCGTGGTATAAAACGTATAAAATTAGTTTGAGACATCGCTGACGATGATTTAAATATTTTTGGTTGAATTAGTTGGTTTCAAAAAGTGTTGCAACTATTTTACTTATATTTTACTTACTCTGTATTTTGTTTTATTTATTACTGTTTTTGATGTATCGCCAGAGAAGTCATAATAATAAAAAGATTATTTTTGGAAAAAACCATCATCATTTCAATTCGAAGTTTTTCAAAGTTGATATTTATAGAAACAACATTTGGCGACCCTGATAATGGAAAGTTATAAGAGATAACGAGAAACAATAAGAAAACACTTCATGAGGACTCTGCGGAAATTGACAAAAAACTCACTGAGAAATAAAGACCCAAAAAAACGTGTTATCCCTTTTAAGGCAACTAGTAGACAAGGGTAACCGATTATTCTCAGCAGATGGAAATATCAGGGGTATGCTCCTAGCCACCAACACTGACGAAGTCGATCTAGAAGAGGAATTTACCAAAATAGAATTCAATCGAGAAGAGCTCATTAGGCAAAGATCCAAATGCGAAGTTCAGTTGAAAATGACATCGAGAGAAGACCAAGCAAGTTTCCAGGACTGGAGGAGCAGCGAAAAACAAGAAGAGTTTTCGTTTGCCAAAAATCGAACTAATCTGACGGGAATGTCAAAAATTGGATCGGATTTTGAGGACAGTTCTGGAAAATCCACGATTATGGAGAAATCGAGCTTGAAGATGAATTCCAGTACCTACTGCAGGCAACAGAGGTAGATTCAGCACTAGTTTCCCCCCATCGGGATCAAATTACATAGCGGCTATTGACCAGTTGGAGGCCAGGTTTGCAAAAGATAAATTCTTTATCGAGGTCTATGTGAGAGAATTATCAAGTTTAGTCCCCAAACAGGCAATGGATAATACAGGTATGTCACTTTACAATCTTTATGATAAACTAGAAACACAATTCAGGGCATTGGAAACTCTAGGAGTAACGAAAGAAAAATATGCGGCGATGTTATTTCCTTAAGTAGAGTCTGCATTACCGAACGATACATTGAAAGCTTGGCAAAGATATCGAATTACGAATAAAACGAATCATAATCTCAATAATGAAGAATTAGGGAATGCTGATAAAAATATATCTGCTTTTGATACTTTGTCATTTTCATTAGATTTTTTAAGAGGCGAAGTGGAATCGGAGAAACGAATAAGTTCGGCCCAATCCGGTTTCTGCGATGAATCAATCAAGAAAAAATGCATTACACAGCCACGAGACAACAGAGGTGACAATGAACTATATACAGCGGCAGCATTATACTCGGCAAGTTCAAAAGACGAAAGAAAAGTTGGTAAGAAAATTCCATATTGTCTCTTCTGCGAAAAATCCCATTTAAGTGAAGACTGTCTCAAAGCTCAAAAACCATATCTCGATCAGAGAAAAACGATTATGAAAAACAAAAAAGGTTGTATTGTTTGCCTTAAAGAATATCATTTTCCTAAACAATGCAGAAAATTTTTAAAATGTATAGTGTGCTCGAAAATACACTATCCAATGTCCTGATTTAGAAATAAAAGAGGTGAAAAATATGACGAAAATGAATCGGTTGAAAAAAGTTCGACCAATAGCTTATCTACTACAATATTATTACAAACAGTTATTTTGAAGATTCATTTTGAAGGAAAAGAAAGGACAGTTAGATCATTATTGGATTCGGGTTCTCAAAGATCTTATATCTTATCAAAAAGAGCAGAAGAAATGAAATTGAGAAAAATTGACGATGAAACTATTATACAAGGCGTTTTAGGTGGGTGTCAATCGAAGCCACAAATTCATAAAATATTTGAAGTTACAATAAAGAATGTCGATAATACCTATGAATTGAAACTGAATATGTTGAATCAAGATAGAATTTGCAATAATCTTCCTTGTATCAATGATTCAGCTTGTATAGACTATTTGAAACAGATGAATATCCGAATCAATGACACAGATATAAGGAATGATCCATATGAAATCGAACTATTATTGGGAGTGGATATTTTCGGTCATTTCTAAACTGGTGGAAAACATTACCTTGGTGATAATCTTGTAGCTGTTGAAACGTATTTGGGATAGACACTCATAGGAGAGTACGACTCAAGTAATCGTAATAAGGTTGTATTTTCTGAGGTTTCCGATTTTTCGATACCTGATTCATGGGAATTAGAATTATTGGGTATGAAAGATGCAGCACAAGTGAAAACAAATGATATTCTCGAAGAGCAAGCATTGACTAATTTTTATGAAACGGTAACAATTGATGAAGAGAAGAGATATGAAATTAGATAACCATGGACATAAGATCACTCGAATATTTTGAGTAATAAAGGAGTAGCTTTCAGTAAATTGAAGTCCAATACAAAAAGATTGATAAATTTGAGAAAATTTTATGATTAGTCGAAGGTATTCAATGAGTGGAAAAAATTGGAAATTATTGAGGAGATAACAGACGAAGTAGCTTTGAATCAGAATTCGTTTGTAAATTATTTGCCACATCACGCAGTTATCAAAGAATCTAGTTCAACTACTAAAATACGTCCAGTTTTCGACGCATCTGCTAGGGACAAAAATGGAAATTCTTTGAACAACTGCTTGGAAAATGGGCCGAATTATTACCATCATTGATTATTAATATGCGCATGAACTCCATAGGAATATCATCCGATATTGAAAAGGCATTCCTGCAGATGTGCGTCTTTCCCGAGAATAGGAATTATTTACGGTTTTTATGGTGGAAAAACTATTCACAACGTGAACCTAGAACATATAAACATTGTAGAGTCGTGATCGGTGTTAAATCCAGTTCATTCATTTCATCAGCTACTATGGGTTATCATTTGGATAATGCAAAAATACCATTCAAAGAGACGGCAGAAAAATTGAAAAACTCATTTTACGTGGATAATTGCGTTTTAAGTGTGAGAAATGAATTGGAATGCGCAGAATTCATTGAAGAATCTACACTTTGCTTTCAGTTGCTCAAAAGATTTTTGATGCCATCGGTTTCTTGTGTCCCGTGTTATTGATTCGCAAATTATTATTACAAGAAACTTGGAAATTGGGTCGGATCAAGAATTACCACACGATATTGGCAAAAAAATTCAATTCTGGGTTGAACAATTGGATTCATTGACATATTGCAGAATTCCAAGAACACTTTGTGATCATTCAAATTCAGAGGATTCATTAGATTCAACGATACACGTATTTTGCGATGCAAGTAAATCAGCCTATGCAAGTTGTATATTTCTGAGAACTTTCATTCAAGGGGAAACATCAGTCAGAATGGTCCTTGCTCAATCCAGACTAGCTCCAAAAAATATCACTTTACCTAGACTCGAATTATTAGCGGCATTATTGGGTGTAAGATTATAAATAACTTTGAGGAAAATGAAAGAGTTCAGTGATATCAGAACCTATTTTTGGAGTGATTCAATAGTGGTTTAGACTTGAATACGAACGGAAGGACAATGGAAAACATTTGTTGAAAACAGAGTGGAAGAAATAAGATTGAATACAAATATTTATGATTGGTATCATGTCCCAGGAAAAATTAACCCCGCAGATTTGGTATCAAGAGGATGTAATGGCAGAACTCTGTTGGAAAAAAAGTGGTGGTTTGGTCCAACATGGTTGAAAAATAATTGCGGAGAATGGTCACGTAATGAAATTCTTTGTCCGGAAGAGGTGAATACAGAGAAAATGAAATCAACACTCACCCTTATTTCTAAAATAGAATTTTCAACTGAAAATTCTCAATTCTTTTCGAAATACACAGAAGTTTTGAGAATGATTGCATGGATTTTGAGATTTTCATTCAACTGTAAGCGAGAACATTCGAAAATCTGGTGAAATTATATATGAAGAAGTAACTGAAGCAGAAACCAGATTACTGAGAATGAAACAAGAAGAAGCTTTTGGAAAAGAGGTCAATTTGAATCTGGAAATGATCCAAGATGAACAGAAACTATGGAGAATAAAGTCAAGGCTAGTTTTGAGAGATTTTGCAGATAATTTCAAGTATCCAATTTTACTTTCTAGCAAGCATATATTAGTAAATAGGCTCATAGAGGAATATCATATAATCAATTGTCACACAGAAGTCCAAACACTGTTGAGTATTCTCAGGGAAAAACTCTGGATTCTAAAAGGCATAAAAACTGTGAGGCAAGTAATTTCATAATGTTCTGTATGTAAGAGGTATGAAAGTAAACCTTTAGAAACACCTTTTGCACCTTCACCTAGAGAGATGATAACGTGTGGAACAGCTTTCAATGTTGTGGGTTTAGACTCAGCTGGGCCGCGATATCTCAAAGATAAATCGAAAGCTTCGATTGTTTTATTTACGTGCGCAGTTTATAGAGGCGTCCACTTGGAATTAGTAAATTATCTTTCAACTGAAGCGTTTTTATCAGCTTTGAGAAGATTTTCAGCACGGAGAGGAAGAGTTTTCACCATTTACTCAGACAATGGTACTAATTTTGTTGGTTCATTCAATTCAATGAAGGAAATTGACTGGGACAGGGTATTGGAAAATTTCTCTGTTCATAAAATAAAATGGATTTTCAATGAAACAACAGCTGCCTGGTGGGGAGGATGGTGGAAACGCATAGTTAGAATTGATAAAAATCTCCTGAGAAGAAATTTGGGAAGATCATCAATCAATTACGAAGAACTATCAACACTTTTATGTGACTCTGAAGCTGTGATAAACAGTAGACCCTTACCTTATTCTTCTGAAGATGAGAAATATCTGACCCCTTTGAGCTCTTCTATGTTCATAAGTGATATTAATAACTGTGACATACCGGAGTTGGACAAAATAGATAGAAACAGCTCAATTAAGAGATACAAATATATACAGGATCTTCGGGACGGTCTGAGAACACGATTCAGAAAAAATATTCTGCAGAACTGGTCAACTCTGGTCGAAGAAAGCCACGCGGCTTAGTGATAGGCGAAATTGTACTAATTGGGGAAGATAATATAAAACGTACCGATTGGAAGATGGGAAAGATTAGAAATTTATCCCGGAAGAGATGGAGTATCAAGAGTAGCAAGAGTAAAAACAAAATCGGATGAGCTTGTACGACCCTTTCAACGATTATACCCGATGGAAATTGGAGACACAATAAAATCTTCGAAGAGTATGCATGATGAACACGAAAAAGGTCGAACTAACCGAAATGAAGGTATTGAAGAAGAGAAACAGTGAAAGTGTACAGAAAACCAAGAAAATGGAAATGTAGTAGAGGTTCAAGAGAAGAAAGGCGAATATAGGACTAGAAGAGGACGAGTGGTGAAACCACCAAAACGATTTGTTGTTCAGTAATTTTGCAGGGGGAGAATGTTGCGACTATTTCTCTTATATTTTACTTCCTCTGTATATTGTTTTATTTATTACTGTTTTTGATGTATCGCCAGAGATGTCATAATAATAAAATTATTTTTGGAAATAGTTATAAGCATTTCAATTCGGGTTTTTCAAAGTTGATATATATGAAACTAACAAAAAGCTTGTCGCGCGAAGTATTCATAAGAGTAGGTAGCAATTAATTTGATTGGGCAGTAATTGGTTGGTGAGAAAGAATTCGTCAAAGTATTCAATTTCCACGAAGTATCAACTAATTCTATTGGACAATGATTGGTTGATTAGTAACAACTTGTCGGAGTATCAATTTAATTACAATTCTGGCGACAAGCTTATTGAAACCAAATAATTCAATAAAAATTTTTCACCGCTAAAACCGCCCCTTACCAATTTTGAAACAAATTCGACCATGATCACAAAACTCGTCCCCCATCTTGGGGCCGCCATCTTGAATTTATTAATTTTCACAAAAATTTCATTATCTTCGACCCCAAAAATCATCACATACCAATTCTGAATCGAATCGGACCATAATCACAAAACTCGTACGCCATCTTGAATTTATAAACTTTGACAAAAAAGTCATGATCATCGACCCCGAAAATTCCTACATACCAATTTTGAATTACATCAGACCATCATTATAAATTTCGTCCGCTGTTGTGGAGCCGCCATTTCGTTTTTTCTCCTAACAAAAATCACATAATACATTTTCATTGGAATTATGAACACCTGCTGAATTTCAAATTAATCGGAAGACTAGAAGTCGGTCAAATTTGACCCAAACTAACTAACTAACAAGTGAAACTAAAAAAATGCTTGTAAAAATCCTTGCATTGCAGAACATTCTGAATAATATCTCCACACCTTCGACTTGAGTTCAGTCAGTATCATTGGACAACAGATAATATTGAAAAAACTCATGACTGAAATTATTGAAATATCAAAGCATAGAGGAAAATGTGTTTTCGAAAATCTAAACACCTTTTATTTTAACCTGATAGAAAAAATCAAAAACAAATTGTGAATCATTAAAGATGACTCTTTCCAATTCTTCTTACTTTTCTCATTAGTCTTTTTCACATTATAAAGAAACGATTCATCTCCAGTTCAGTTTGTCCATTTCTTTGTGTATGTATCGACGTTTTTCGTGAACCTGTGCATGTATTGATATTTTGTGTCTTAATTATTCATATTACCACTTTTGAATTCGGAGAGCAACCCTAAATGTGAGTATTTGTATTATCAATGTTAGTTTTCTGTATACTGTCCGAGGTTTTTTCCTCTTTACCGATCGTTATTCACGAATTGTATCTCATTTCATCAATACTCCATTCAAAGATTCCGTTTTGAAATATTATGTTTCTGTTCTTATACTTCAGAGTCCTGAAGGAACAACAGAGTTTCGAAATGTCCACAATCAAGCAATTGGTTTTCTTCAATATTTCGACCAAACACCCGCCAACAAACTATCCAAAACTCATATTCAACGATCGCTATCCTATTCAACAAATATCTAAACCTAATCTCAGTCAAAAAGATATCCTGAAAAATTCGTCATCTAGAAGAATTCCGAGAGAGTCACCAGGTGAATTTAGCCAAACTTATTCAGACTTGGACTAATCGAGGGATTTTTTCGGGGTAATATTCAAAAGTGGACGGAACCAGGATTTCTGAATGTTTCTCGTATATGGTGGGAATTCTGAGTTGGTTTGTAATAACCAGAGAAAAACAGTTCCATCAAAAATTTCATCAGACATATCAGAAAATCAGGGACCAATATGACCAGATACACTACTCATGTAAGCTAAAAACGGAGCACCAGACTTCCAAAATTTACCGGAAGTGTTGGCAGTAACCAGGACTCTTTATCAAAAGAATTATTAGTATCATTCTCCAAAGTATGGCGCAGTAAGTCGTCGAAGCTCATTGGGACTTTTCCAAGATGGAGAACATCAATTTTGGTATAGCGAAACAATTCCTCACGAGAAAGAATGGGACGTCAATTGGCAGTTCATTCAGAGGGGTGGAGGGTAACTGTAGAGAGTTCTTTTTTTTACTAAGCGCTTGCTTTCTTTGTGTCTTGTGTGGGTCAAATATAGTAATTGAAATTTGACCTCTTTCCTGTTGACCAATTGATCTGAAATTTGCTACACGCCTTTGGTTCTGATGACAATACAATTATGTGAATTCAATGTCATTATAAATCCAAGATGGCCGCCGTCACAAAATGGCGGATTACATATTTTTTTGCAACCCCCTGAATATGGTTATCAAATTGAAGGAGTTGACTAGTAGTATACAGTACATTATGAAAAAATTCCAAATTCAAGATGGCATCCGAAACAGAATTGTGGATCATTGAGTTTAGACAGTCGATACATTAAAACTGAAATCTATATATCTCATCAAAAATTAGAATCGTGATTCAAGTATGAATCCCCCACCCAAGACAAGATTTCGTATCGTGTCGAGGACTTTGTGGCGTTAGGGTGGCTGAAAATTATACGTCGTTAGTGGTACACCACCCAAGTTGAGGTAAAAGGTTGAGGGCGTGAGGGTGGACTGTATGGATTAAGGGTGAATACAATAAAAAAAAATAATGGTTTGATTGTCAATATATGTATATATGTATATATATATATAATATATATATATATATATATATATATATATATATATATATATATATATATATATATATATATATATATATATATATATATATATATATATATATATATATACCAGTGGACCCGACAGACGTTGTCCTGTCCAAATTTCTACGTTCCATAGAATGTTTTTCCCGAAAATTTTCCCGTTATCCCGTTATCCCATTTTCCTGTTACCCTTTTTGTCTTCACCCCGTTATCCCGTTTTCTTGTTATCCCCTTATCCTATCATCCCGTTATCTCGTTTTTCCATTATCTCTTATTCCTGTCATCCGTTATTCCGTTATCCCGTTATCCCGTTTTTCTGTTATCCCATTTTTTTCCTTATCCTGTTATCCTGTTTTCCCCTTATCCCCTTATCCTGTCATCTCCTTATCCCGTTTTCATGTTTTCCGTTTTCCCGTTTTTTCGTTATCCCGTTATTTCTTTATCCCGTTTCCCTTTATTCCTTTTCCTTTATTCCCTTTTTTTTTTCCCGTTATTTTTTCCCTTTTCCCTTATCCTGTCATCCCGTTATACCGTTTTTCACTTATCCCGCTACTCCCGTTATCCCGTTTTCAAAAAAAAAATAGGGGTTGGCCGTAGAAGGGTGAATTAGGAGTATGACAAAATGAAAATTAAAATCTTGCCAAACAAATAGGTGTTGATCATAGAAGGCTGAAAATTCTGGGTTGTATGTATTTTTGAATGTTGTATCATAAAAAAATTATTTCAAAAAAATGAAAAATAAAATTGAGGGGTGGACCACCCTCAACATTGAGAGGGATGATTTGTGAATCTAAACCAACCATCCATATATATATATATATATATATATGAGCAGCATCAGATTATTGGTAGTGACACCTATGATCTGCGCGGTGAAGCTTAAACCTAATATCGTGGAATTCTAATATATATATAGGTTACAAAGTAAGAATATAGACATTAAAATGTTTAAATAATAGCACAGTATACATACTGTGCAATTTGAGATATCCTTTGGACATCAAAGCTAAGGAACATATTATATAATCATAAATGTATAAAGGAAAAGTTAAAAAAATGTTGTGATATGAAAATTTGATGACTGACAATCATTTGAAAATACCTAAATAATTCACATCTGTATATACCTATTCTGTTTGACATCCATAATAAATGATTGTCAGTCATCAAACTTTCATACCACAACATTTTTTGAGTTTTCCTTCATACATTTATGATTATATAATATGTTCCTTAGCTTTGATGTCCAAAGAAAATCCCAAATTGCACAGTATGTATTCTATTATTATTTAAATATTCCAATGTCCATATTTTTACTTTGTAGCTTTCGAAATCGCAAATCAAGATTTGCGAAAGCTCGGGTAGCAAAAAAAGTGAACCTTCCTCAAGACTGAATCCCCGATAGATACTCATTCTATATATATATATATATATATATATATATATATATATATATATATATATATATATATATATATATATATTTTATGATAGGCTTCTCATTATATTCATTTATAATTGTCCGCGTTGGTCGCCAATTGTTGTGATAGGCTTTTTATTTATATTTATATTATGGGTAATTTTATTCAGTGATTTCCTTTTTTACTTAATAACTTCAAAAATAACTACCTAGCATAACAAAAATTGAACTCCGGCTATGTTGTCTTACCACACGTTTCACCTTATCCAGCTTAATCGGTACGCCTATGAAAAATGAGTCATCTCTATTCTCAACGGCAGGTTCAGTAGTGCCAACTTGGCGCTCTGCTTGATGTCAATGTGCTGTTTTGTGGTAAGGTGTTCAACAGATGAACAAAGAATGCAGAAAAATCATCAAATTATTGTTTTTATTGAAATCAATCCTTAAAACTAACCTACTCTGCGAAAACTAACTTATCTAACTGAAAGAGTTATCTGAAATGGCCAAATTTGTTGAATGAACGTTTGAAGATTATGAAAAGTCTGTGATCATCGAAAAATCATTGAATGTTCCAAAAGAGAGGACACAAGTGATCAGATAACCAATATAAGCTTCTGGACCTAATAAGTTGTTGCACTGTATCCAGTTCAGCTTTTGAAATACCTTGCAATCCTCCCTTTGTGCTGTTCTCCTGCCTCTCGGAAGTGTTCGTGCTTACTGGAACATAAAGCTACCCTGCAAAAAGTCCCTTTCCGTTCCTGGAAATGGCATGGACTTGACTTTGTTATTTGAATAAGGTAAGTGGTTTCATTAAGTTTGATTATTTTTCCATTTGTATGTGAATCAGTTATAAAGCGGTTTAAGATAGTTCTACTTGTTTTTTTCTAGATTTTTGTTATATCTCTCTCCCTAAATTTGTTATCTGGTTTCGTTTTTTCATCTCAATTTCCATCTCTCCAAGCTCATTACATTTCCTTTTGGCAACCAACACATTTTGTTTCTTTCCACAAATTTTAAAATTGATTGCCACTTTCTTCATCACTGTTTATTATTCTAACTTATTCTAATGATTTTATTCACAATATCCAATTCTAGATCTCATATTATATGTACAAATTTGGTTAAAATTAATATTTGACATTTTCAATATAGAAAACTAGTCTTTGTGAAACTTTCCGAAATTTAAACAAATAAGACTATTTCAATCAAGCGATTACTTTGAAAATTTTTACTTTTGACGTGTAGCGAAAGTCAAGTGACCCCGTCCAAGTAGGCCATTTTTCATTTTTTTCAAAAGCAAAACTAGAGGCCCGAGTTGAATTTTGAATCAACGATTAATTATAGTTTTTTCCTTATCGTGCTAATTGGTTTAAGGAGACTTTTGCTATTGCTATTGCATTTCTTAGAATTTTACTGGTTCTTGTTCAACTTTTTCATCACAAGTACTTTTCTAAACTAAACTAGCTTATTTTACTTATTTGTCAAAAGTCAAAGCAATCTTTCTTGTTAACATAATAGTATAGATGCAACTACATATATTCTACAGCCTACAGCCAGCTGCGCAAAATAATGCCAATTAACAAGTCGAGTAGCCGTCGAGGTAACACGTGTTCGCACTGAGCGGTGTAGACAGTGAATAAAATGACTAATCGAACAAATCATTCGGAAGTAATACGTGATTTCCTGAAAAGTAGTGAATTTAGTGATATTATATCTTCATTGATAAAAAAAGAATCGGATAAACTGAAAGAAAAAATCGACGAACTCAAAGAAGAAGTGACAAATTTGAAAGAAAGTAATATACAATTAATTCATCTTCTGTGCAATGGAGTGCAAGCTACTGATGAAAAAAGAAAAACAATTGAAAATATTTCCGCTAATGACCAACAATCAAGACCAACGAACATAGAAAAACATAATCCAACAATGGGTAAAAACTTTACAAATAAACATCGTCTAAGGTCCACAACCAAGCAAATACCAGATAAGCAAAAAACGTTTGAGAACGATAACGAAAATGTTTTTGAAGCACTGCGAGAAAAAACATCAAGTACGACGTATATGGATTCAGGTGACAAAGCAGATAGAAATGAAAATAACGACGGAGAATGGCAAGCTCAGAAACCAAGAAGGAAAAATAATATAATTTTTGGCAGAGCAAACAATAACAACTCTTTTGTTGGTGTAACAAGATACATCGACTTTCACGTTTTTCGATGCCCTCTAGACATGACCTCTGTGGAACTTGAAAACTACCTAAAGACAAAAAATATTCTAAATACTAAATGTGAAAAAATGAAATCGAAATATCCAGAGATATATACTTAATTTAAAGTATCTGTACCAGCGAACTTTACCAAACAATTTACCGATCCTGAAATATGGCCAGAATATGTGGGGGTGAATCGTTTCAACTCCCGTTTTTTACGACGAGGCCCAACTATAACCGAGGAGCATGCCTAGGACCCCAACAAAATAGATACAAATCGCAATCGAATATTATTGTTAAAGATGTGTTGTACTTAAATTGTCAAAGTCTCATAGCGCACTATGATGAAATATCTCAATTAGTTTTTGACGAAAATCCCTTAGTGTTGTGTCTGTCTGAAACTAGAGTAACCAAAGATATTTGTGATGTAGAAATCTATATTGACGGATATGAAATCGTTAGATGTAATTCAGTAAGTAGACATACTGGAGGGGTTATTCTCTATGTTAGAAGAGGTTTAAAGTATATAGTGTTGAGAAATGAAAGTTATAAAATGAATTATTGGATAACTTCTATTAAATTAACTGTCGAAAAAAAGGTATGGCAGATAGCGTGTGTATACCATTCTCCAAATGCGAGCCATGCCGAAATTTGCACTATTTTTGAAACAATTTTAGAAGAAATTGATTTTAATCAAAACTATATATTTCTGGGAGACTTTAATATTCGCTGGATATCCCAAATGACATGTATACAAAGAAATTAAAACAATCTTTCACACTATACGGTTTCAAACAGTTTGTTACATTTCATACCAGGGTCACAGAACGTAGTGCAAGTACGATTGATCTGGTCTTTTCTAATAACTATGATGTGGAAGTACATAAACTAAATAATAAAATTACTGACCATGAAACATTAACATTACGCATACAACAACATAAATATAATATAACCCAAGAATACTATCAATTTAGAAAAATTGACTCCCACAATTTAAGTCTGAAATTTATCGAAAAGAATGGCTCTATAACTCTGTCGACGTAAACAAAGTCTTCACAAATTTTATGTCAAATATAAAAAACCCTCCATAATGAATACCCCAACAAACCAGAAAAGTCATAAAATCAAAAGAATGGTTTAACGAAACCGCCAAAATGGCTATATCTGATCGTAACTATGCTTATAACAGATTCATAATCTCCAAGTCTAAAGATGATTGGTTGGCATATACTCAAAAAAGAAATTTAAATCTTTAATAAAAACAAAACCATCCAATAAATTACAATTGGAATTAATCTCAAACAATCATATTTTGAAAATAAAATTGATAATGTCAAAAATAACTCACAATTACTATGGAGAACTTTAAAATCTTTAATAAAAACAAAACCATCCAATTAAATTACAACTATTTTCAAAAATAATGTTGAGATATACGAAAACATAGAAAATGAATTCAATGACTATTTTATTTCGAGTATTGAACAAATTGTCAGCAACCTAACGAGTGTTGAATTTATTATAAGAGAAGCCTCCTATTTTGAAAATCGAGCGGTAAACCCAAATAAAAGACTTGATCACTTCGAAAAACTTTCACTTGGAGAACTCAAAAACATTATCTTTGAGCAGCAGAACAAATTTTCAGAAGATGAAATAGATTTTAAATTATTAAAAAATACTTTTGATGTCATTGGTTATCCTCTCTTACACTGTATTAACACCTCTTTACAACTTGGAGAATTTCCCGATAATTTAAAAACCTCAGTTGTAATTCCAGTACCAAAGATAACCAGCACTAAGAATATTGAGGAACATAGACCTATTAACACTTTACCTTGTTTGGAAAAAATATTAGAATTGTCAACCTATAAACAATTCACAGCATATCTTGATACTCAAAAACTACTTAACCAAGACCAGTCAGGCTTTCGAAGCGGTTTCTCGTGTGAAACAGCATTGCAAAAAGTAGTGAATGACTTTAAATATGCTATGGACGAAGGTAAATCTATTGTAGCGGTGTTCTTAGATTTACGTCGTGCATTCGAAGTTGTAGATAGAACAATCTTATTAAATAAACTTAAATATTACTTTGGAGTAAATGCATCCTCATATAAATGGTTTGAGTCGTATTTAGAACATAGATATCAAAAAACTAAAATCAATAATAAAATATCACAAAAAAGAACTGTTTTAACTGGAGTACCACAAGGAAGTGTATTGGGCGCCATACTTTTCATATGTTTTATTAATGACATATTAGATCTGGATTTGGGCGAATGTGAAACACACCTATTCGCAGATGATACCATCGTCTACATTATGGGTGATAATATCAATAACTTAATAGGAAAACTAAACCAACACCTTAAAAAAATTCACGACTGGTTTAATAATAATAAGATCGTTGTCAACGTAAATAAATGTAAATACATGATAATCAAAAACAAACGAAAATGCAAGAAGTAATTGATTGCAATGTTCAATTTGACGGAAGAGATCTAGAACGTGTGAGCCATATTAAATATCTAGGTATAATTATTGATGAAAAACTTACCTTTAGTGAGCACATTGATTATCTTTCAAAGAAAATATCTAAAAAAATAGGATTTGCATATAGGATTAGCAGAACAGTAACTCAATACACCAAACAATTAATATATAATAGTATAATAAAACCCCATTTTGATTACTGTTCCTCTATACTCTTCATGTGCAATGAATCAGATATTCATAAAATACAGATTCTGCAAAATAGATGTATGAGATTCTTACTAAATACCAACAGATATGAAAATGTAAACAGAATGCAAATAAAGTTAAATTGGCTGTCAATTAAGAATTTAATTAAGGTTCGTACAATGATTTTTATTTACAAACTTATAAACAATATGTTACCAGAATATTTGTCTACAAATCTACAGTTCCGCAATGAAATACATTCATATAATACACGCCAAAAAAACCACATAAACGTTCGTCAAACCAACCTGATGTGCACGAAAAAAAGTATCTTTGATGCTGGAATCGTAATCTATAATAACCTACCCGATTTTATCAAACTGTCTCGTAATATAAATATTTTTAAAAGTAGTATCCGTCAATATATATTAAACGATCAATTTCAGTAATTAAACGTCACATTCTATAGGGCGATCTAGGCTATTCTTGTTCTCAGAATTGTTCAGGTATAGGGATTTCTCTGTACTTTTTAAAACTATGTTATATCATGCTCTATGCCAATAGAGCTATATTTTAATAACTAACAATTACGTTTTGATGTCTCTTATATATTGTATTTATCTATACTAACCCACCTCATCTCGGTATCTTTGTGATAAAACGATATTGTATTAGCAATGCTAAATAAATAAATAAATAAATAAAATTAAGCTTGAAAAGTCTTTGTTCTCTACTTCTAGTGGAATAATGTAGTTCCGGGAAAATGAATTAGTATAGGGCTTTCTTCATAATGCTGATTCTTCTGATGTCAATTTGAAATATCAGTTTTATTTTCCAACTCTTTTATGTATTCGATGTGTTATGTCCTTACGGAATACTACACGTAATTCACTTATTTCTAGAATACGAATAATTTCAGACAATCATTCATCATCTTTGGTGCTTGATGATTTCATAAATTCAATTTACTTAAAAAATATCCGGGAATGATTCGAGCATTGAAGATATCAACCTCTCCGAGTATATTTCATCAAGTATGCCGCCGAAAAGAGAATGGGCGATCGACTCCATACACAAAAATCAACAGCATACTTGATTTGTTCAATGGAATATACTTTTAATATAAACGTACCTATATAGATTTCTCCATTCTTGCATGATTTCTTAATCGATTAATCAGGGGTTGAAAAGATGATATCTCCGTAGAGATTCTATTGAAATATGTTCTTGATCGATTTCATCGCCAAATTAAAGAACCCCGCTCAGACCTTATAGGAAAGTGATCTATGTGGAAATTGCCTGAATTTTTCATATTGTTTGGAGTCAATCTTCCTGATTGAAGATTACCATTGTGCTAAAGTCCAACAACCAATAGTTTCGAAGATGATATACTGGATTAGCCCATGACTCATAGGAATCGGTCGGTTACAAAACTTCTGTATTCTATTTTTAGGTTTATTGTGTTGAAGTTAGTTGAAAGAAATAGAGTTGAGGTTTTCAACTAACTATAAAAAAACACAACCTAAAAAAAACGAATGCAACCCAACCCGGAGCCAAATCAAACCTCAACTCTCTGTTTTTCTGCTAATTTTAATTCAAAAAACAACCTGAAAAATAATAAACTTAAAAAATTCAATTGAAAATTTTTGTCACCGATGGGGATTGAACACGGTTAAATCTAGTATCATTGGCCAATATCTCCGAAATTATTGGTTATTGAGAGATTACCTCTGGACAATACACAAAATTCAGGAGATTTCCACCTCAACTCTCTGTTCTTCTGCTAATTTTAATTCAAAAAACAACCTGAAGAACAATAAACTTAAAAAATTCAATTGAAAATTTTTGTCACCGATGGGGATTGAACACGGGTGAATCTAGTATCATTGGCCAATATCTCCGAAATTATTGGTTATTGGGAGATTACCTCTGGACAATACACAAAATTCAGGAGATTTCCACTTAGACCACTTTGAGAGGGGTCCTTTTCTTCGATAGATGATGAGGAGGTATGCCCAGTCTACTTAATATCAAATCATTACCCAAATTATCTTCTAGGAGCCAATTAATTGACAGAAGTCAACTCACTTGCACAAGTTCCATGAAGCAATATTGAATCAATGCTTTGTCTGAGAGAGAACCATCGAAAACATCATCATCCATCAACATTTGAAATAAATTCATCCGGAATTGGGAATTATGCTTACGAATAATGGCCCACTATGCTTCGATTCTCTGATTGTGAGTGCTTCTTCCATGAAGGAAAGGCGGACTGTTAGAACTTCCATCAGAAAACAGTTCATGCAAGGCATTCTGAAGTTTTTCCATAACTGAATTTTCGGTGCCTAGATCACATCTCAAAATTCGGGGACAACCCCATATCATTTTCAATCCATCCAAATAATATCCAGCAACGACCTGAACATATTCTTCCGTGAACATGGTTCAAATAAACTTGCATGATGGTTTGGAGTAGGTACGTATTCACAATAATTTAAAATAAAGTTTTCACAATGAAATTATTTTTCAGAATTCTATCCATTTTAAGGAACCCGAGACGAGAAAAAACCCATTTCTAACGCAGAGCTGAAAGTTTCTAAAAATCATTCCAGTGACAACTGCTAGTAGGAAATTTCATTGTGATTTGGAAGATATGTTATAACAGTCGCAATCACGATTTTATTTCATTTTATCTTTCGTTACTGTGAACGACAGCAATAAACACATATTGTGGGAACTTGATATAATTGTTAGTGTTATATTATATCGGGCAACCCAGTAATGACATACATTCAATAATTGGATTAACCCATATTACTATCGATGTGTAATAGCTATAGATATGAATCCAACTGGAAAAAATGAAAAATCATTATGATTTTAACGTGTCTTCATTCAAATGGGAATTCAACAAATAAAATTGAAATTTGCATTCGATATTTCCTTCTGATTTGACATATTTCTCCTATATTCAATGCATTTATTATTCCATTTTTTCACTGAATCATTCGTTGACTTTGAGATTCAATTATTCTGGTTGTGGATGTCCATCGTCTTGATGGGTTGCAAGTTTTCACGGCGTTTTGATTTTTTGCATCTGAAATACTGTACTTTCCTGAAGACATTTTCAGATGCAAGCAATCGAAACTCCGTGAAGAACGTTTAGCCCATTAGGACGACGGATGACCGAGACGACAGTAGTCATCAAAAAATAATAATGAATTTTCAATTCAACAAAATATAAGAATGATGTTTACTTTGTGATAGAAACCATATACCTTTCCTTTCTTCTTTGCAGGATGAATGAAAATAATTTCACTGTGATACTTGATACATACATATCTCAAAATTTCTATATTTTATATTTACGGAATGCTTCCTTGTCAAAAGACCTAAGGAGATATTCTATAGTGAATTATCATGGTTGGATGGAAGAACAAGCTCTGCAATGAAGTTTCATGCGCAGATATTGAATCCTGCCTTTTGTTAGGTTCTACGTACCGAGTATCCAACCTTTAATAAAAGCATTCATTATCATTATTATTTGAAACCTATTTTTCAAGCAAGTAACGTTGAATATATACATGTTTTTGTTATTACCTTGGCTTTATTAGAGTCAAACCAGCTCGATGCCAAATAGTTTGTCTCGAAACTCCATCGATACAGCCATTTATACATATTCCATGAGGTTTCAGTTTATCGTAAGAGTCCATATGTCATAGATGATTGGGTTTTTTATTGGAATACTGTCTTAGCCTCAATCTTTTCCCCTTGCAAATTTCCATGCCTTCCGGATCTAGGAGCCAGAGCAATTTCCCCACTACTTCTTGAGCCATTCAGCTGACCAGATTTCTGCAATTCTCTTCCAAACTCAGAACAATTTCAATCCTGGAGTCATTTCTCCTTTGGTAGAGATGAAGTTTGGAAAGTAATCTTTTCAATGTTCGGAGTGAGATTTCCCTTTCATGCCATATATTCAAGCAGGGGTCTCTTTCTGCTGGAATCCCAAAGAGAAATATTCAAGTACCAAGTCGTTTTACCTGAAAACATGCACGCTTTCAGAAAGGACATGATGTTTATACGTATACTCATAACCTACCATTGTCGAGTCATCCATCCCTAAACAATGTTGAAGAAGGAATATCTATCTATCACATCACATTTCAACTGAAATTCTGCACAGTTATTTTCTGCGGCAACCCATAAGTTCGTCTTGATGAGTCGGAATCAGCTAAATCAGCCAACTCCAAGATGTTGAGTCGAAATCAGCTAATTACGAGATATCATGTCGGAATAACGTTATTCCGACTAACTTTGTCGGAATTAGCTAATTCCGAAATACTGAGTCGAAATTCCGACTCACTAAGTCGGAATCAGCTTAGTCAAATACTGAGTCGGACTTTCGACTTACTAAGTCGGAATCAGCTAATTCCTCAATGATAAGTCGGAATTCCGACTCACTGAGTCAGAATTACCTAATCTCGAGATACTAAGACGGAATTTCGACTCACTGAGTCATAACTAGCTGAATCAGAGACACTCAGTCGGAATTAAAAACAAACAGTGGCCCTTCTACGCCTTCGTGGGAATCAATATATTCTATGATATTTTTCGAAAACATTACCAATACAAATATGTATCACTTACTTTTCTTTAAACTTCATCGAAGCGATAAGGATGATGGAAAAGTACCACTGTTACAAAGAGAAATATTGATAATGATGGATATGTCAACCAAAGATACCAAAAATCACCATATTCATTGTTGAAGACTGTACGTTCAGTTTTCTGATCGAAAATTTCGACGAGTTGAATATTATGTATAGCGTTCTGAATGGTATAATAATGGAGTGAAAGAAAGAAAAAAAAATCATGTTACCAAATGATTGTAGACAGAAGTTCACGTGCATCACGAACAGAAAATCGAAACACCATCGAACAGTGATGTACCTTAACCGTTCACATAAATAACTAGTATAACTTCTCTATCAATGCACATCTCACTTTTTCAAATACTGACTCATTTACATTTCATTTAAAAAATCTAATAAAAACTATTCTTAACTCACCATTTTTTTTTCAAGAGTTCTCTCAACGTTCAATCAATACATAACTGTTCACACGATCTGATTTTATGCTGGATATGTAAGTGATCTATTGTTAATTTGCATCTCACCACAATCCCCGATAACAGCTGCAAGGCGTAGTAGCCTTATCTAACGAAGGATGCTGGGAAAATCCATCTAATTTATTGTTTAATCGAATTCCCGATGAATTATTCACATATCTTCGGAGGACTTCTTCATAGAGATGCTTCGAGATTCTGCATGATATTCCGATTGAATGAAAATATGTAAGTGGTTTCGGATGAACGTTTTCGACCATCAAATGGTGATCAACCTTCTTTTATAATTGAAAATATATAAGATTTATAAAAATATATAAGGAAAATGAGAAAACAATCTATAGAATTCCATTCCACATTGAGTGAGCCCTCTCGCATCTACACTTATTTTTTACTCATGAAGCAAGGAGCAAGTGAAGGTATTATGCGTGACTAACATGTGGTTGTGTGTGTAAGTTTGCTATCATATTGTCAAAAATGTATCGAACACCCCGAAATATGAAATAATTGTAGGAGTATTGTTATTTTTTCAACATGTCTTGCCCTCATTCAATCATCCCGGAAAATGAATTTGTTAATATAATTTTCGAAGTATTGTTACTATTCAAACATGTCCCGCCCTGATTCATAACGATAAAACGGGAGTTTTCAACATAGTTGACTGCTGGTTTGCTCGGGGAGTTGAAGATAGGTTTTTGCCGTGCCCAAAGCTAGATAGCGAATTCGGGGAATTGTATAGTTACCGATTCAAGGAGCCCAGTAATGAATTGAAGAGTCAAGTTTATGATTGTTGCGAATATTCACCATTTATTTTCGTAAATATAGATTAAGTCATATCGCTTCATATAATTTATTGCAAATTTCAGTATTTTAGATATTCCAGAGAGGTCTTGTACTCTGAAAAGTGGCGGAAGAATCCCGATTCCATCTACAATCGAGATTCCAGTAGAATCAGAGTCCTCTGGAAGTTGCAGTCTGGCAGGCAAAGAAGCGATGCTAGCAATGATTGGTTCTTCATCGTGAACAGATCTACAAGGAGTGCTGAGCACTTTGCTCGTCTCTTTTGGAGAAGATCTCTTGATATTCCCGGCAGTGAGTTTACTGATCATATCTAGAACCAAAGATAATGTCCTGACTGAACCATGCTTCTGCCAAAACGCAAAAAAATGCTTCTTGTTTTACTACAGAGAAAACTGCCACTCTTTCTCCCACAGGATAAAGTTTACCCGACGCGAAGCAAAGGGCAGTGAACATCCAAAGGAGGGAGAGGCACTAGGTATTTGTTTAAAGGTTGTAGACGATGTGGTAACTTGATAACTATCGTTTCGGACGTCCATCGTCTTAATGTATTTAAAAAGTTTTCACGACGTTTCGAATGCTTGTATCTGCAATCGTCTCCAAGTGAGTATTCACCTGAAGACGATTGCAGATACAAGCATTCGAAACGTCGTGAAAACCTTTTAAATACATTGAGACGATGGACGTCCGAAACAATAGTAATCAGGCACCAGGTAATTGAAGCCTCATCCTCTATAGGGAAAGATATTTTTCAAAATGTAGATATCAAAATTCTTTTCTCGGCAATTTTTCAGATACACCATCATGGGCTAAGGACCAGTCTTTGTTTAGTCAAAATCCCCAATTTGTGAATAGCTGTTGCCCACTTATCTGAGCCCTCAGGCTACACTCGTATTCAGTTGAAGTGATAGGAAATTCCGAGTATAAATTTATTTTTGTCCATTTAAAATCTGTAACTGATGAAATTTCATCATGACAATTAAACCATCATTGATTTTCTTATTGTAAAAATTTGAATGTTTCTACGAATATTGTTTCAATATTGTTTTGAAAAGTGTTCTCAATTGATAAAAGATCGGATTTACCCAGTTAGTCGTGAAATATTTCCAATTCACAACAAGTGGTGAGAACTGACGTGTTTTTGTGTGTTGATCCATTCGTCATAATGAGCCAATTCCACTTCGTTGGCTCTTGAGAAGTGAATTGACACAATCAACATATTCGGTGATTATTGATTTTCCAGTAAGACAAGAATTCGATCTGGATTCTAGATGAAATTTTCTGTTCCATATATTTCGTGAATCTCTTCTACGTATCTGCAACAATGATATTTTTGAATTAAAACTCTCACGAAGG
The DNA here is from genome assembly GCA_018342105.1 of Gonioctena quinquepunctata. NCBI lineage: Eukaryota > Metazoa > Arthropoda > Insecta > Coleoptera > Chrysomelidae > Gonioctena > Gonioctena quinquepunctata. Next base: position 76,361 of record JAFIRS010003529.1, read on the forward strand.
TATACATGAACTTGAAATAAATACTACCGATGTCAAAGTTTCAATTACAATAATTAATTGTCAGCACGAGTTAATTTTATAATTCGAGGAATTATTGAAGTGAAACTTCTTTGGGGACGACGAGAGTGAAATTCCATAGTCGAATTTGAGTGCAACGTTTTCAAACGAAACGCTCTTTTACAACATTTTCATGTAGCCCAAAGCTCTGGACCAGAAAAGCAAAAATTCGGATAACGTATTTCCATAATGGCATGAATGCTTTTGAGCTCTTCTTTACGAATTAAAAAATATGTATTTCAGGGTTTCCAGAAAAAAAAACCCTAAAGTGGTGGACTAGGGGTAAAAGTTTTTATGTGGGTTCCATCAGTTTTGAAATTTGTACTTGGACCCTTTCTTTCAAATGCAGGATTTCTGGAAATTCAACCTTGACCTTTCCCGTAGTGGCGCTAGTGTCTCAGAGACCTTCTACATCTGGAATCACGTGTTTATCAAAGTGGGCGGAACCCAATAATAGTTATTCGATCAACAAGTGTATTTTAATATTCGAGTTGATTAAGAACAATTCCGTCGACCACGTTCCTGGGGTCAACGCAAAAGTTTTGATATCTATTTTCCCCAACTGGGATAAAATTTACATTATTTGGATTTTAAAATACATAAATTTGACAGCGCGAAGTTAATATGTCATTTGATTAATATTCTTATTCGTGTATGTTTAGTTGCCTATACCACAATTATACATTCGTGGAGCAAATGACCAATTACAGGTTTCAAATGGTCGATTCCGGTGTATGTTCAGTTGTATATATCACAATAATGCATTTAAAGAAAAATTGAAGGTTAATAGGGATCTTTAACGATCGATTTCGTGTAGATTAAACAGACTCGTTGAGACTAGGTCCCGGAAAACACTATTTCTAGCTATCTTTCCATTATGTAACTGCAATGCTCCAGACTCAGTTTGAGTTTGATTGGTTGTATGTATACTAATATCAGCGTTATCTCGGTGTATGAGACCAGGGCCACCACTCGAAGAACTATTTTTATTTTGCAGTCGTTGGTTGAATCAAGGTATTACTTGCATATTTCATAATATATCTTCGAATATCATTTGATGTATTCCATTAGATTAGTCCTGGGATCTTACGGAGCAGAACACGCGCATCTTCACGAATGTTGCATGGAGTCCGAAAATGAAGTAGAACAGTTTAATGAATCTGAATATGGAGCAGACGAATCTGACCACGGGAAGAAGAAACTTTATATTAGCAATACGAAGCAGGGTATTTCCGATATTGAAATGGATGGAACCACCCTTAGTAACTTCAGTGAAGAAAGAAACTACTCGTTGGAAAAAACATTGATCTCAGATGAAAAATGCTAAAAATAGACAGGAAAATATAATGGAACGCTTAGTCGGCATGACAGTGGCAACACGGGCACTGAATGAACCTACATAATCATGGGAATAATTCATCAATGATGAGAATATAAATATAATAGTTTGAAACGAATTTACTAGATTCTAATTTGTTCAACACAATCCAACAAGCTCCGTGTTGAATTAAATTAAATGAAAGTCCTATTTCCGCTAATGATAGTCATTAAAATATCGTTCCTGTACGACATGAATCCGCGAAATACAATCTACCCAAATAGTGGTAGACATTTATTTCGAGCCGATTGCGTAACATTTTCAAAGAGCGCAGCCAATCGCCCAAATGAGAACGTCGTTCGCCTCATGTAGAATCATCGCTGGGATCATGACAGTCGGTCGCCCTCTAGCAACGATAGAACCACGCCGTTCTCAAGGAGCCATTGACGTCATTGAGAGGCAGCGCATGGGCTGTGTTGCCCAGTGGGGGCGAGACCAGCATTAGAAGTTGCTATCGTAGACAATAGAGAGTGGAATTTGTACCTGACCTGCGAAGCCGACCACCACGCAGGAGATAGAAGCCAAACCAGGACTTTCCAAAGGGGGACGAACGAATAGGAGTTCGGTAAATATTCGGAAAGAGGTGTGAGGTATAAGGTATAAGGAATTGCGGAAAGTTAATGTAGCTCGTGATCGATCTGCGCATGTAATTGAAGTAACCAATAGAGGGAAAAATCTGCCAAGGTGCACTGCTGAACACAATTTGGAACTACTACCGTCTCGGAAGGCGGAGTTGTTGTCACGCGGAAGACAATTAATATTCACGTGAGTTCAAGTTTTAAGGATCGGTATGCATGAGCTTCTGTAAATCAGTCGTTACAACGGGGGTGAATGTTGGCAAAGATAATTTTGAACATTGAATAACGTCACTTGAATCGTGAAGTTAGCCGGAGGTGCAGAAAGCTGTTAGTTGGGTAGCAAGGTACCTAGTACCTCAGCACACTAACAGCCGCGAAGGTTAGATACCGAAAAATCGCGGGTAGCTAGCCGAGGGTGGAAAAAGCTGTCAGTTGGGTGGCAAGGTACATAGTGCCTGGTGGTGAGAGCTGTCAGTTGAGTAGCAAGATACCTAGTTGTTCACCACACTAACAGTCACGCAGCGTAGGGAGTGAGGGGTAAAATTGATATTAGAGTAGCAGTACTCAGATGACGTCTAGAATCCATAGGGTTCTGTTTCACACGCTTCCAAACTGCTAATCCTGCTGATATGTGTGGCTGCTCGTATACTCGAATGTTGGAACCCGCTCCAATAATGAGTAATGCTAATGCCGCTTTTGCATCTCGTCCTTCTGAGCCTTGGTTCTACTACATATTTTGCCAGTATGAGCTTGAATGAGTTCATACACCCCGCATCAGAAAGCTAGACACTCTTTCCAACTCCTGTGGCATACTTTGATTTGCGAATGTGGTTAGTCTCTGAGGCTGCATATAGTTGCCCTGTATATAGTAATTAGTTTAGAAAATAAAGTTCTTATAATTAACCGAAATTTTTACCATTTCATTTACTTGCACTAGAGCTTTGAATGGGAAAAATCATGGTGCAGTCAGCATCCAGCTTCGAAATTCAGTCAAGGGCAATTACAGCCTGCCCTTCTGGCGTCGTTGTGTAAGTCAATGCTATACTGACCCCTGGTATGTTTATTTTTTCCACTGAGACTACCCTGAGCAAAATGGCCCTTCCACTATAGCAAAGGTGGCGCCCAAGGCAATTCCGCATTCTGACAGAAACACGTCAAGATCAGGTTGACGGGGAGAAAGACCCTCACAAGTTGATGGTTCAAATGATTATATTCAATATGTGGGTAATTATTTCAATCGCATTCGGAATGATAATTTCACAAACTTGGTTGAGATTCAAACTCTGATCGGATTACTTTATACGGAAGGATCATAACAGGCAAAGCGTCTAAATGTTGAGGAATCATGGAGCACTGATTGGTCCGGAATAGAAATTTTTCGAATCACTATGTCTTTACAATGATTCAGATTCTTACTTCGTTGTTTTGATAAAGTAGCTCCTATTCGATGTACCTTTGAAATGTTCGTTACCAACTGGAGAACTGGATACTCCCACTCAATACGAAACAATTGATAAAATGCTTTCAGCATTCAGGGGGATATGTAGGTTTCGTCAATATCTCTCTAGAACCTACTCAATATGGTATGAAATGGCATGTGATGCAAATATGTTTTATACCAGTAATTTGGAGATTTATGTAGGCTCTCAACCAAATGGCCCTTTTCAAAACTCCAATACTGGACAAAACATTGTAGTGAGACTTCCTGAACCTATTTTCAGAAGCGATCGTAATATAACAATCGACAACTGGATTACAACTGTTCCTCTAGTTGTCACTTTACTGAATAAATTGTACGCGAGTTACAACTGCGCTAGAAATACTAGGAGATGGCCAATGGTTATATTATATTTGACTCTTAATATTGCTAGTATCAATTCACAGATGATTTATGTTACAAATAATCCAGAAAAAAGCATGTTGAGAAAAAAATTTCTCAGAGAAATAGGTTACAAACTGATATTCCCTCATTTGCAGCAGCGACTTCCTCTTGGTTTGAAATCAAAATTCGAGGAAATTCACCATTGAACCTAGGGATAATGGAACATGTAATTTTTGTGACTGGAGACGAAACCAAAAAACAAGATTATTTGTTCCAGGTGTCAGAGATGTATATGTTTGGAGCATATAACAGCAATTTGCGGAACCTGTTCCACAAATGATCAAGACTAAAATATTTCGAGAATACACTTGTACAGCCAGTATTGAACTTTTTATCCAGTTGTAAATATGTCATATAATGCATGGGGGTATGTGTGAATTTTTCATATTTTTATCATTTATGTTTGTATTCACTTTACTTGAAACAAGAAGTACTTCGAAAATCTGTTTTTAGATTTTTTCCATATTATTACCATTTTTATGTCTCGAATTCATTCATCCAGACTGAATAAACTCCTAATTATTGGTTCGCAATGAAATTTTGAAAACAAAATTCCGAGATATTTTTAATTCAACCTGGTCCCTAACACCGGCGTGACTAGTTGCACCTAAGAGTTTCACGCCACCACTGAAAGGCTGAAGGGGTGAAGTGGGGATTTGTATAGAAGAACTTTTAGTTATCGAGTAAGAATCATGGAAATCCTTTCGCGACTCTCTGTTACAAATTTAAAAACCTTTTTTTACCTTTCTTCTGAATTTCTTACCTAAAGGGGTAAAAAGTGAATGAAATGTTTGGATGGAAATTTTTATTCCATGTTCATATTTGCTCAAAACTTGAAATTGGAAATTATTCCTCATATAGTACCTTGGCGTTATGGGTAACGAATGTCTATTCGCTGTGTGCATTAGGCTGGAGGGGATAGATGAAACTATGACAGCGCCCATGGTGGCAGAAGTAGGTAATGATCCTGGTGATCACGAACCTGCAAGTACATTACTGCCGTGCCTAAAAATACACAGAAGTAGAATCACTTTATTATATTCAAAATATCATAACTTGACATGGATAACCTCCAAATGCGGCGAACTATACAAATATTTTTTATTATTTAGGTACTCACTTTTTTCTTTGACAGAAAAAAACTTCAATTCATCTGGAACTAGTGGTGAGCACAAAATTGTCACATCGTGGTAGATTATTTAGAAATTGTTAAAAAATTTAAATTGTTACATAGTGAGAATTGGAAATGGAACAGGAAAACTTCAGCAATCGAGTCACTAGAGGGCATTACCAGTCTTGCACACAGCGAATAGGGAGAATCGTTATAATGTTCACATGTCACACCTTTTGGTGAAGCTCGACTATAATACGATAATAGTTACGAAGTTGACAACTTCCGCTCCTACAAAGTTGATAACTCCCGGTCCTAGGAATGACATTTTGTTCGTCAGAGGAAGGAAAACTCAAATAGTAACTGATTGACATAAACGAATGAATCTCAAATGGAACGAGCATACAGGGAATTCAAACATTATTAATTCTAATGGATAGTAAGTCACAGCGATTTTCGTGTGTGTACATATCAGAGAAAAACTTTTCTGCAAGAAGTAGTAGTTATATCAGAAGATTTATTATTTAATGATATTGGTATGAAAATGAAAGATTGAGATTTTTTTTAAATTTTTAACAGCCGTCATTTTGAAATTACTCGACCGGAGTAATAATGAAAAATATTTATGTGCCAAATTAATCTTTCTCAGCTTCGAATTGAAGAGGTTCTCGATATATTCAAAACTTCACAATTCATTGTCGAAAAATAAACTAATGACTTTTTTCTATATGAAACTAATTAGAACAGAAAATAACAAAGTAAAAAAAAAGGTGGTACAGAAAATCTATGTATAGTAACACACTTATGAAATATTTTTCAAATCATCCAAAAAATATTATGATATATATGATTTTCAATATGAATTTAGTTGATGTTTCAAACATTAAGATAGATATTATGTACATGCAAGAAAACTAGAGAAAATACACACAATCAAAAATTTCTTGGAATAAACTAACTTGAGAATGATACTTAAAAGTTAAAACGTACATAGTCAGGAAAGAAAAAAGATTTTTACCCTACATTGATTCAAAAACAAACATTTTATAATCACTTTCATTGAAAAAACTAGAAAAATCTCATTGTGGAAATGTCAAAACTAATATGCGCAGGGTCATGTCATGCAGGAGCATTGATCGCACAGAAAAGCAAATGATTTAATGTCGACATCTGACATCTGTTAGTATGAAGAGTGGAAAGAGGTCATCCTGATTGAATGTATTCCAACTTGATAGTTTGTAAAAAAAATTAATAAAAATGGAAAATCTATAAAATTTGGGAATAATATATCCCTCCTGTTATTTCGGATCGAGAAAGGTGATGCTGTTCCAATTTGATAGTTGTACATGATGCTAAGATGATGCTAAAATTATTAACATTTTTTTATTCACGTTGTTAGGATCATTATTAATATCGAACTCTTCTTTGAAAAGTCTTTCGGGAATGTTATTTTCAGTGCAGATAATTGTAACATCATCATAGTCCACAATGTGTTTGTTTTTGATTATATGCTCAGCAAGAGCACAATATAACTTATTTCTATTGCGGTCGCTTTTGTGAGACGTAATGCGTCCAGACGAATTCCTCGAGGTCTGTCCAATATATGATTTGTTGCCAGACTGACAAGGACTATTGTAAACAAAAAGTTCTGAAGTTTTCAAATTTGTATTGGTTTCTGTGAAAATTCTATGATCCGTTAATGTGATACATTGAGCGATTTTTAGGTTGTCATTTCAGGAAATCAGAGCCATGTTCTCAATATACACTGTGTCCGTAAAGTATGGAACAAATTCATTATTAGCTAAACAGGTCATTTTAAGAAATAATCCTGAAACACGTTGATTTTTTATGTTAATTTACCGTATTTTAAAATAATAATCTAATAATCAGGGTGAAATACGTTCGAGTAATGACGTCACCGTCATTTTTTTTAAATGGAACACCCCCATTTTGTCTCAATTTTAGGATTACTCTAGCTGAGCTGATTCCAAAAATGTATCACATGTTGATTCCAATTGGTACAGGGTGGACAAAAATACAATAGTTTTGTGTGTGCTCATAAAGTAACGCGTAACATTCTTTATTAGGTAAATTATCAAACATACTTATTGTCTAGCGGCAATTGGTTTAAATGTAACACCCCGTAGTTTGCTACATGTTTAGAGTAATAAAAATGAGCTGTTTCCAAACATGTTTGGTACTTGTGGTCTAGCAGACAGAATATGACAAAAAATATTTCTTATCTATTTATAAAAAACATAGTCGTCTACTTTTTTGGGAAATGTCATTATTTGTTTAGTAATTTATTGATGTTCAGTGACAGTTTAGTACTACAATATTTTTGGTATTCGTGAATATTCGAATGATTGCTTAGATTTAATTGGAAGTAGAAATGGAGTTAAGTGTAAAACAAAGAATTGAAATACTTATGATGATTGGGTATGGAGACAGATCGCGAACTCAGATGGAAGTGTGCAATTTGTTTAATGATAAATATCCAGAAAGACCTATAACGCGTTCAACAGTCAGTAAGATTGAAACGAAATTTCGAGAAATTGGTTATGTTGAAAATGTACGCAAATCAGGTCGTCCCCCTGCAAATGCTGATACAGCATTAGATGTTTTACTGAGTTTTGAAGAAGATGCGCACACTTCTGTTCGTAAAGTTAGTCGCTATATCGGTGTTAGCAAAACAACAGTACACAAACTATTGTAGCTTGGAAAATGGCATCCTTATAAAATCAAACTTGTGCAAGAATTAAACGAAGATGATCCCGATAGAAGACTCCAATTTTGCGAAGGAATGATGGATAAATGTCACCGAGACCCTCTCTTGATACAAAACATTATTTTTTCTGATGAGTCCACTTTCATGTTAAATGGTGAGGTTAACCGCCAGAATTGTAGATACTGGGCAAAAGAAAACCCCCACTGGATGCGTGAGCATCATACACAATACCCTCAAAGGTAAATGTATGGGCTGGAATTGTACGAAATCGAATCATCGGACCCTACTTTTTCGAAGGTAATTTAAACGGGGCAACGTACCTTGAGTTTTTAAGGGGGTATCTCGTACCTACTTTACGTAATTTGTTTCCCAGCAGACGTAATCCTGGAGGTTTTGATGAGAGTTTATGGTTTCAACAGGATGGTGCACCTCCACATTATGCTGTAGATGTTAGAAGGTACCTAGATGAAATTTTTCCGAACAGGTGGATTGGTAGACGTGGACCCACTGAATGGCCAGCGAGGTCACCAGATTTAAATCCTTTGGATTATTTTCTGTGGGGCCATCTGAAGAATTTTATTTATAAAACGAAACCAGCAAATATTTATAAAGTCATGTATTCCAGCATATTCTGTCCGCTAGACAATAAGTATTTTTGATAATATTGTTAATTTACCTAATGAAAAATGTTACGCGTTACTTTATGAGCACACACAAAACTATTGTATTTTTGTCCACCCTGTACCAATTGGAATCAATATGTGATACATTTTTGGAATCAGCTCAGCTAGAGTAATCCGAAAATTGAGACAAAATGGGGGTATTCCATTTTAAAAAAATGACGGTGACGTCATTACTCGAACGTAATTCACCCTGTATATTAGATTATTATTCTAAAATACGGTAAATTAACATCAAAAATCGACGTGTTTCAGGATTATTTCTTAAAATGACCTGTTTAGCTAAAAATGAATTTGTTCCATACTTTACGGACACAGTGTATAGTGAAGAACAATAGAAAAACTGATGGGTGTTATCAAGGGGATTCACTACATTGTTGTCTTGAATTATATCAATAGAAATGTTTTGGTTTGTGATATTGGAGTGATTATTCGAATTTTGGTACCTGTTTTCAATGTTCGACGATAAACTACCTAATTTTGAACTGAGAAGCAACTAATAAACCATCTTCTTCGGGTATGAATTTTCAAGTAAGATATCTCGCAGTTCAATTGAACATCGTGAGAAAGAATATGAGTGTTACAACTTGATAATCCTGTTCATTATCGCTATCACGAGGTTAATTTTCATCTTAATTGGATGGTGAGAGTGGTAGTTTGAGTAACATGTTGCAAGAACAAGGTTTACGATACAATTTTGTTTCTAACATGTTGTTTCTGTTCCTGCATATTCTCTGGGATATACAATTTTCAATTTTCAACAATCTTCCATTTGAATTCATATATTTTCCGAATGTAACATAACTTTTGAAATTAAAATTTTTCCGCTACTTGAAAGTTGGTAATACATTCAATTAGGATGTCCCCTCCCCACTTTTCATATTGAAAGATGTGAGAAGTCGATTGTATATAGTTTATTTTTCTGTGCGATCTATGCTCCTGCATTACATGACCATATGCAGATTAGTTTTAACATCTCTACGGCAACCTTTTTTCGAGATTCTTCAATAAAAGTGGTTATAATATCTTTGTTTCTGAATCAATGTGGTGTAAAAATCTGCTAAATATTTTTCTCTCCTGACCCTGTACGTTTTGACTTTTCAGTATGATTCTCAACTTAGTAAGTATTTCTAACCTGTTCTGTGACTCAATCTTGTTGGAACGTAGTTCCTTATCGCGCGTTGCGAAAGGAGGCTAGACGGAATAAATTAAGACCAAAAGTTGTAACGAGACTTCCGCTATGGTTATAAGCCGTGCGGCGTGCGCGTGTTTCTCTGTCTGTCTCTCTCTCTCTCTCTCTCTCATAGAAAGCAAGCCAGTTATTTTCGCTTCGTCTTTCTATTTCACATTGAACAGTGTGGTGTCGCGATGATTATTTTTGTTGAGTGTTATCAGGTTTTTTGTACATAATAAATAATAAAAAATAATAACAATAATGAATCCTGACAGTGTTTCTGCACAAGTTCCGGATATTGCTGATGGAGTTAGGTGAGTAGAGATTTTATACAGACAATAATAAATGCTTATGTATTTTTAGCAAGTAGAATGGGGTTCGAAAGTTTGTACTGGAGTACCCTTAGTTTTCGACTTGGGTTCATAAAAATTGGTATTTCAGTGTCTTCAGCAATCCAAACCCTAAAGGGGTCAAATGGTGGGTGAAACATTTTAAGTTAGGATCATGAAAATGGATATTTGAGGTCTTTTTACATATGAAGATATTTGTTTTCCAGTGTTTTTAGAAATTCAACTACTAAAGGGGCGAAATGGGGGCTGAAAATGTTTATTAGGGTTCCGTGAGTTTTTGAGTTAGAATAATGAAAATTGGTGTTTTGGCTCTCTGTCACGAATAAATAAATCGTGTTAAACTTCATTCAAAATGCCATATCTACAGGGGTGGAAAGGGATTGGTGAATTTGTAAAAGTCGTCACAAAGCATTACTTTCGCTGTCAAATCAATTATGCCACCCAAACGAGATAACGGGATAACAGGATGAAAACATATGGGAAAATGCTAGTTGATAATAATATAACAATACAATAATATATTTTAGGAAGAAAACCTTATAAGTGAGAGTTATAAATGGTACAGAAAATCGAATGGAAGAGGAACATTCTTTCACAGATCTTGAAAACTACTCAAAATTATTTATTTATATTACCGAAGGAAATTATTCACTGTGTTATTGAGGATTTGAAAGAATAGGAAATAATGGAATTGAATAGAAATCATTATGCTCAATGAATAATATATTCAATTCTTCTTGAAAGGAAACTAAGGAAAATAGATCAAATAAACTGGGGTACCATTAAAAACACATTTTCAAAATTGAAAGTAGGTATCGAGAAGTTTTTTTTTTTTCATAATGAAATAATAAGTAATATCAATATATATTACTGAATCCTCAACCAATATTTCCACAAATAAAAATATTTTCCAAAACATGCGCTATGGGATAATATTTTTTTTCCTTTTATAACTTATGTTGTTTAGGAAAAATCCGTGTATCAAACTCAATCGATTCGGGATGACTTTCTAAAAAAGTCGTATTTTTCGATTTTTTTAACAAAAAGGAAATAAAAATAAAAACGGTTCTAGTTTTTTGGAAAAAGCTCAAAAACTATCGACTATCGGGAAAATTAAAAAAAAAGATAAATTTCCTGTGATAATGTTACTCTCGCAACTCTTATCCCAATTATTAATAATTTTAATTCAACGATGAATTAAAACAGGGCTTCGCGTGGGCGTTACGCTGAACTACAGCACCTCTCGATAGAGCAATTCACATAACATATTTTTTATATTATTAAATATAAATTTAAAAATTCCAAAAAATTATTGTATTATGTATCATTGGAAAAATGTAATTTTGGGAATTTTTTTTTCATTCAATTTTGATAATGTAAGGCTATCGTTATTTAAGTAGTTTTTTTGGAACCGCCGATTTCATTAAAAACCGAATAATTGTTCACAGAATGACTCCATGATTTCTTGCTTCCTGAAGCACATTTTACAGTGTACTCGATTATATCACGCTATAAAATTGTTTAATAGTTACTTAGTTTGGTAATTATAAATTTCTAAAGATAACAAAATATGAGAAACACACACAGTTTGTTGTATATGGTTGTTCTTGTTATTTTTTGTACTACTCAAAAAAAATCAACGCCAATCGAAGTTTGTTTATAACTAATTGTTAAGTGAATAAAGAATTATTAATAAAAAAAAATATTTTTTCCTATTTGGTGGAGAATAACCAATTCCGCATTTTGGAAGAAAAAAAATTCTAAATACATTATTTAAATAATGAGAAAATGAAAAAAAAAACAATTTTAAAAAGAATATAATAAATGTTGTGAGATGTCTTTGTCAGACATAAAACTGATAATAATGTGGAATATCGAAAAAATACAATATTTATTCGATATCTCATATTTTGTAATTTTTAGAAATTTATAATTAACAAAATAATCAATTTTTTATCAATTTCTGCATGATATCATTGAGTACACATGTAAAATGTGCTCCAGAAAGCAAAAAAAAAATATGGAGTCATTCTCTAAACAATCATTCGGTTTTTATAAAAACGGTGATTCCCACAAAACTACTTAATTAACAATAGCCTGCGATTATCAAAATTCAATGAAAACAAAATAACGAAATTATATTCTTTCAGGTGTTCAGCTGATACTTTGATTTTTTTGAATTTTTAAATTTATATTTGATAGTATAAAAAATATTGTATTTGAATTGCTCTCTCAAGAGGTGCTGTACTCCTGCCGTAACGCCCGCGCGTAGCCCTATTTTCAACGTTGAATCAAAATTATAAATAATTGATATAGATTTCCGTGACAAAATTTTTCATAGTAAATAGTCTCGTCTTCAAGAATCTGTTTTTTTATTTCATCTATCATCAAGAGTTCTTGAGTAACTACCAAAAAACTAAGGCTGTTTTTATTTTTTGTTTTGTGTTAAAAAACTAGCACATTTTCGTCAGAATGACATCCCGAATCGAATGAGTCATCGCTCATATATTCAGAAGGCTTGGAACTATTTTTCGTAGGAAACTCACTTCTCTACTAGTCTACGATGACATGAGTAACCACTATGAAGGTTTTTGATACTTCATCCCCAAAGGGTGAAAAAGAAAATACCGTTAGTTTTGAAGTTAAAGTCATGGAAATCTCTCCAAATCTAAATAATTTATTTATTGATACTCAGAATCAACCTTCAATGGTATAATCTGAGGTTTTAATGGATCGCACTATTTAATGAGGAAGTGTATGATATGAGCATTGCAGTTTGACTATGAGTTCAAATATTAGGTATGTATTGAGAGCGAAATTACATTTTTGTTCGAGAGGCGCCATTCGCAGTGGATCGCTACAATCAGTCGAGAGCATTGATTTGTTGAAAATATAAACAGGATGTTCATAAAATCAGTTGAAAAATCCACGATTAAAATGTCATAAACTTCAGTCACTATCTCCCATTGTTAATAACCTCTTGGGGTATTTATGTTAAAAGGAAATTAAAAAACTTTTTTCAAAACACATAAATATAACTGTTCACTAGTGGCGGCTATTTACCAACTAATTGCTATCGACGGAGCGCGTTTTTATGCTGTTATTGCGAGCAAGTGTTGAAAGTATAAATTTCAAAGTAAGTTTTAGAAATGTAATTTCATGTCAACAGTTGAATTGAAAACTGATTACTTCAGATGCTGGTGTTAAGAGTCAACAATTTTCTTTACAATTTTTATTATTTACAAATATAATATAACATTCGAATGTTTTTTTGAATTTCATTGACATTAATATTTATTATACAATCTGAACAACTAGAAATATTCCTTCTGCACTTCCTATGTTTTTTTGTCATTAAGTATTCTTGTAGGAGGGATGGAATGAACAGTAGTGGCCGCCTTCAAAAGAAGGCTTTTGGCAATATTTTACTAATTATCCAGCGAATCCCCAATTGAATTTAGTATTTAAAATTTCCATCGCCTGAATCTTTTGATAGTACTTAAGTTTGCACTTTCTTTTACCAGTAAAGTGACCAAAGACCGGCGAAAACAGTGACCAGTATAGAGCTTTGGATCTGTCAGTTTCAAGAACTCTCCTGGAATTTTACTGATGTATAGAGACCAACTGGATTTTTGGTAAATTTCGATAAAACATAAAATAAGAGTGGTCAACCGTAGTGGAAGATCGTGGAACGTTAGAATTTGAATCGGGAATTTTTACTATTAATGAAGACTAATAAGCACAAAATATACCCAATATAGTTTACTGCTTTCATCATGGAATACTTATTGTCTAGTATAATTTTTAGGAACTCTTCTAAGCCACTATTCCTTGAATATTTTCAGAATGATCGAAGGTAGATTATATATTCTCGTTATACGATACTTCTGAAATAAATTTCATTTCAGAGTATGAAGCAAAATTCAAACTTTCAACTACCGGATAAACTTTTCAACAGGCCGTGTGATTTGTTATCATGCTGTGGAATTAAATATTGACTGAAAAATTGGCAACAGTGTCAGGAGGCCCAGTAAATACACAATAGCTTCAAAAGGAGGCCAAGTTACATAAACTCCCAAAAAACGTATGTAACATATACAGAGGAGGCTAACTAGCCTGAGATAGTGGCGGAGGCTGAGTGGGCTATTAACTGTTTGCTTTGTATAAACACGTGGATGCTTGGTGGGCCGAGTATGAAACGGAAGCTGAGTTGGTCTATATAGATATATATATAAATATATATATATATAAAATATTATTATTACTTGAAAAAAAAAATGTTATTACAATTCCTTCACAATTAATCGAAAGGAACTTCGTTCCATCCGGGTGTCCCTTGACACCTCTCAAGTTTTTTTTTTACATTTTTAGACGTCTTGGAAAAAGAAAAAAAAATCCGAAAATTTGACCATATAAAAAAGAGTATTCCTAAAGCCATCCCAATTATTTTGACTGCATCCTCAAGATGGCTTCGATGATTTTAACTTCAACTAGCCAGTCAAGACTACCCTTCTATATATCATTACAGACATGGGGTTTTCCGAGGTTATTGGATAACAGTTTGGACACTTTACAGTTGTACTTTTGAAAAAATGGACCAAGCTCAACAGAAACAGAAAAACCTTAGTTTTGAAATGCAGGAAACTACACTCATTCCCAGAACACGTTAGCAATGGAATAGGAAACATAACCACATTAGACACCACAGACGGTGAAGAACAGGATGCTCAAATCGAAATTTCAATTACAGGTTGATTAAAAATATCTTAAACTTAGAAATAAAAATCACATCCAGTGAATTGCAAAGTTCAGAAGGAGAACTCGAAGACATCAGATTAGAATTAACTGTCACGCTTCTGAAATACATTATTAATGAATACGAAAGGAGAGTAACCATCAAATATAACGATTGTTTCCCTGAGATTGAACAAGGCAACATGGGAACACTCAATAACCCAATAAAATAACTAATCAGAATCCTTTTCGAAAACAAGATTCCATATAAGCCGTGTGTTAAAACGTATAAAATGAGTTGAAGTCATCTCTGACAATGATTTAATAATTTTTTGTTGAATTATTTGGTTTTGAAAACTTGACGCGTGAAGTGTTCATAAAAGTAGGTACCAATTAATTTCATTGGACAATGATCGGTTGGTAAGTAACAACTTGTCGAAGTAATAATTCCATTACAATTTGGGCGACAAGCTTTTTGAAACCAAATAATTCAACAAAAAATAATCAAATCATTGTCAGATCGCTGATTTCAACTTATTTGAGTTTCAGTACACGGCTTAAATGAAAGCTTGTCTTCAAAAACGTTTTCCATTAGTTATTTTATTTTTTTGTTTTTTAGCAAGTTTGCCTCAATCTGTTCATTTCTAATAGAGGATCGTTATTACAAGGTCCCACCCCTGCAAGTTTTGAGCTGGAGGAAATCATGATCTCCAACCCCAAAAACTCCCACACACCAATTTTGAATAGAATCTGACCATAATCACGAAACCCGTCCGCAATCCTGAAGTCGCCATCTGGAATTCATAGATTTTGGCATAACGAAAGAACGAACTAACAAGTGAAACCAAACAAAAGCTTGTAAAAACCGATGAATTTTAAATAATCAAAAGTTTGGCATCTGTTTCTCAATAATTGATATGAAATTATCCAATCTATTAGCTGATTTAAACTTATTTCACGTAATATGGCATTTTTTTCAAGGATACTTATCGAGCTCAATTCACCAATATGATAATTTTTTTTTTCACAAAAATTTTGACAATTTTCATCACCTGAGAAAAGTGTATGACCAGTGTAAAAGTTTTTTGGAACGATACCCAAATTTGTATGTAGTAAAGAGTGACAGTTCTCTTGTACAAAGAAGATAACATGATGAAAAGCTGTAATTTACTGAATGACAGCAAATAAAATAAAAAATTCAATACCAATCCTGTTTTCACCTTACAACGAAAAGCGAACAAAATTGTCTCTAATATAGAGAAACTCAATATGATTGATGAAAGTACAGAAAAATCACTGACAATTTATAATTTAGTCATTCCACGGTTCTATTCACTCCCAAAAATCCATAAACCCAAATTTTCTGTGAGACCTATTGTATCTACAATAGATTTCCGGAACAGCAAACTAGCCAAATGGTTAGCTACTACTCATTCTCACGAATTCATGTCATACGGACAATTCATATTTTGTAAAATACTCCGTAACGTTGAGCAATTTCATCAATAATTACCAGCTTCCTGATAACTGTGTATTAGAAAGTTTTGACGTAGTATCACTGTTCATGAATCTACCCTTATCTGTGATTTTCACTAGTTTGAGTACGCATTGCTTTCTTGACTTTGAAATTTTCGAATCAACATAAGAATGTATCGTTGATTTAAATGACTTGTATTCGATGACACGTTTTACAAACACATTTTGGCACACCAACGGGTCTATTTCTCCAATCCTTGTTAATTTTGTGTTGGCTGACCTTGTTACTGAATGCAAAAGTAGGATACCTTCTAATATACCTCTCATAAAACGATATGTTGACGACTTGATTCTATCTGTTCCAGCTGACAGATTTGGGAAAGCACTCAATATTTTCAAAGCCTACGATGAAAACTTGCAATTTACAGTAGAACGAGAAGATGGTAATAACACCATTCCTTTCCTCGATATGAGAATATGCAGAAACAGTAACAACATGTTACAAACAAACTGGTATAGTAAATATTGTTCTAGCAAAACCTACTACTCTCACGGTCCAACCAAAATGAAAATTTACCTCGTGATAGCGATGAAGAACAGGGTTATCAAGTTGTCACACCCATCTCTTTGCAAGCTTTCATTCGACTTGCTTCGTTCTTATTTCATTATTTCCGGTTCAAAATTTTAATTCAATTTTGGAGCACTTGTCGAAATCCGATCGAGTTGAAATTTGGCAGGTGTTCAGAATTCCAGTGGCAATGCATTATTGAATTCGTGTTGAAGAAAGAACAAAATGGCGGCTCCAAGATGGCGGACAAGTTTTGTGATCATGGTACGATTCGATTCGAAATTAGTTTGTGGGGGTCTTCGGGGACGGAGATTGTGATTCTTTTGTCAAAATTCAAGATAGCGGACAAGTTTTGTGCTTATGTTCCGATTCAATTCAAAATTGTATAAAGGGGTTTTCGGGATCGGAAATTGTTGATAATTTGTCAAAATTTATAAATTCAAGATGGCGGCTCCAAATTGGCGGAACAGTTTTGTAATTATAATCAGATTCTTTTCAAAATTTGTATGTGGGGGATTTTCGGAGTAAGAGATTATGAATTTCTTGTCAAAATTTATGAAATTAAAATGGCGGCTCATGGAATTTTTGTTAGAGGAAAAACAAATGCACTCCAAGATGGCGGACGAGATTTAGGTTTTTGGTCCAATTCGATTCAAAATTAGTATGTCGGGGTTTTCAGGGGTTTTCAGGTTCAAAGATTTTGAATGTTTGTTCAAAGTTCATAAAATCAAAATGGCGTTTCCAAGATGGCCAATGACCTCCATGTTTATGGTCCGATTCTTTTCAAAATTGGTATGTAGGGGGTCGGATATTATTAATTCCTTATCAAAATTCACAAATTCAAGATGGCTAACGAGTTTTGAAATTATGGCCCGATTCGATTCAAAATTGATATTTCGGGGTTTTTGAAGATTATGAATTTAGTCGAAGATTATTGATTTTCAGTTGAAATTGATGGATGAAAATGGCAACTCCAAGATGGCGGATGAGTTAACTTTTAGATGGTCTTCTCCTTGAAGGTCTAGATAGCTCAGAACTTACAGGAAAAAGGCCTCATAATAACGATGCTTTAAGAAAAATGCATATATCAAGGCGTACTTAAGTACTCAAAAGCACAAAATGAAATAATCAATAGAAAAGATTTTCAATGACGAATTTTTATTCAAATAATTCAAAAGTGAAAATTAATTGCTTTGGATATGTGACGTAGGTTATTCCGTGAGTTATAGATTCAAAAGTTTGTCACTTTTGTATTCGAACTGAAAACTTTGCGCGATAGGTATTTTTTCTATAACTCACGTAATAACCTATCACATCTGAATCAATAATTTTTCAGTTTTTACATTTGAATAAAATTTTGTCTTCAAAAATATTTTTTATTGATCATTGAATTCATCAATACTTCGGATGAGTTAGAAGATGGGCCTAATCGGCACTTTTGACATGACATTGATCACCTACTGTTTTCCATGATTCCATGGCTACCTTTCATTTCATCAAAACCAAACGGATAACTTACTGGAATCTGTAGGCATCGTTCCGAATATTGTACAAATTAAAAAATTCATCGTTCAGTTTTGAACAAAAAAAAGTGGTACATAATGTATATCTTCAAATTGGTAATTGAATTCTCTATCGAATGGCAAGATGGCCCTCGGTGGGTACCATTTGAAAATAAAACTATCTTTGTTCGTTGAAAATGCGTTAAGAAAATTTCAATTCCTGCTGTAGGATTTGTTATTGATCTTATCGATGAAATGACTATTTCTATGAGTTACTGATGTAAATTAGTATAGATGGCAACACCTGATCAAGGCCAAAAACTGAGGAACTTTATTTTATCAACTGTAAAATGAAAATTTGGGAACACTGTCGTATGTTATTTGAGCCGTTGAATCCGAAAAACGTCGAACATACAGGTGTTCCATTCGAAAAACCAAAGTTGATGGCTATTCTGGTAAAACCGGGAGCGGGCCATTTTGTTTTCATATGTGTGTCAATAAGAAATTGTGTCTCATATCTACTTACAAAATTTCATCCAAATCGGTTGATAAGTGAAGGAGATATAGGCATGACCCCAGTCCCATTGTTACCCGGTACACCACAAATGATAGCCCCGTGGATATCAAGAATGAGGAGAATTGTTTGGAATAAAAAAAATCCATGGATTGACACATATAATTCATTAAAATCATTATATTGATATACTCATTCAATGTGAAGGTCCTCCGAATATCGGACGAGCGGAAAATTTCAAGGATCTAGGTGCGTTGTAATGTTCAAATACAATGATGTCATTCAAACCTTTTTTCAAAAATGTTTTAGGTAAATACAGCGATTGTTGCGGGCCAAGGAAGAAGTGCCTTCCAAGAACAAAACCATTCACAATGGTTATACCTTTATTCCATTCTCGCATATCTAGAAAAGTATCTTGAGGTTCCTGGTCAATTATTAGAGAGAATTTGTAGAGAGCGGGAGTTTCTCCACTACTCTGGATACTATGCCAATTTGTCAATGCTTTGTTCCAGGATTTTTTGAATTCAAATGGCATAATTTGCCATTGAGTCAATTTGGCGTCATTCATGAATACGTCATCTATAAGACCTTTAAATTGGTGGAATTGAGATAACGATCCGTAGTTGTTCCTACCGAAGTTCTCAACAACGAGATCTAGAGTGGCATTCTGCAATTCTTCCTCTGTCAATGTTAACGTGGAATCAAGAAGCCTCCAGAAACCGAAACCATCTATGTCCGATACAGTTTTTGGTGCGCGGGATACAAGTTTTCCGTTTATCAGGACCAGCACTGTGTCCCTAACATAACCCGTAATTTTCAGAACTGCATTCGCTGGAATTGACAACTCTGTTTTGCGGTAGACGATATATCCGTAACTCTGTCCAGAATCGTTATTTATGGGGAGATTTTCCATAGGAATGACATCTTCACTTAGGATTCTTTCAGTATGGTTGTCTATCAATTCAGAAAGGAGTAACTGTTCTCCTGATTCCATAGCGGGGAACGAAACTGGATGCTTTTCCTCCGGCGCGTCTGGAATTCTAGTGGTCACCTTGTTACGAGCTCTGATAACCTCCAGAGTTGCTTGGTATTTCTCGGTATAACCCCCATACTCAGTTATGGGAGAATCGTAGTCATAGCTAGTTGTAGTAGGTTGAAAACCAGAATTGTTCATTCCAGCATACAGAGAACCAGCCCCATTCAGGAATCCAAAATTGGTACTACCTGATAAATAAAAAAATACATTGTTTCAGTGGGTGAAAAACAACTTATGAGCTATTGTAACCAGTTTCTTCAATCATTCTTCCATCCAAGACTCAGATGGAAATAGTAACAGTGGAAAGTGATGGAGAGCGGGAAATTGAAATCTTTTAGAATTCAAGTGTCTTCAAATTATATTGATAAAATTCAACTCTCAAGTAGTCTCTGTTTTGGATACAATGTCAATATGATGAGCACGTGATGTATTTGACTCGTCAAATATGACGTCAAACAATGAGAAAGTCATATTCTTTTCTGAAAATTAATAAAATGGAGTAAGTTGTATTTCATTTCCATTCTTCCTCCACCCCTGTTCCTTCATAATTCGATATACCCTAAACTATTTCCATAAGGATTGGAAGCAATGTGAAAAAAATACTTGCTGATGGTGCTGATTTCAATAAAAAATTTACAGAATGTCGAAAGAAACCTATGAGGGTGCTCTGAAACTTATCCCGGCTCTGGAAGATTCTCCAATTCCCAGGTTTCCGTACACTGGAATGGAACATAAAAATTCTGATTGAGCCACTCTCGGGCCTGTTCGTTTGTGTGGATATATGACTGACCCAGCTACTGGCATGGCAAATTGACAGAAAAAATTCCATAGAAATTTTTTCTGGTAGTCTATCAACTGAGGGATTATTCAAAAAGACTTGTCATACAATTCAATTCAAATATATTTATCTAGACTAGTCGAGAAGTGAGTTTGCTGCGAAAAATAGTTTCATAGCTCGTTCGATTCAGGATGCAATTCCGAAAGATATTTTTTTGTTTTCTTTTTTGCTGACGAAAATTGCAATTGTTATTAACAAAAAACAATAACAAAAAAAAAGGGGTTCAGTTTTTTCCAGAATAACTCAGACACCATAGACGATAGCGATAAACGAACATTTTTGGAACCTCGATTTTCATAAAAAACGGCACAAATGTTCAAATAATACCTCAAAAAAATATTCGCCTCTTGGAGCCCTTCTAATATATATATATATATATATATATATATATATATATGTATATTTATATATATATATATATATATATTTACTTAACAAGATCACATTATGAAAACTCAAGAAAAATGTTAATTGTGTTTATTATAATTTTTTTAAATTAACAAAAAATAAAAAATTTAAAAAAAAGTTATTTCTTTTATGAATATGTTGTGCTGGCTGTTTTTGCATCGAACGAAAGCATTCAATAACATTCAAAAAAAATTGTTTATGTATTGTTTATAACGAAAACATTAGTTTATATCCATTAAGCCCAGTAAACGAAATATTTTTGTATTTTTTTTTAATTTGACATTCAATTATATTACTTTTTTCTGCTCCATTCCATTCTAAATTTGATATTGATTACGTTTTTGGTGAAAGAGGTGTATTTTTTAAAAAATTGTGAAGTATGCCTAACTTTGGGATTTTCTCTATCATATTTTTGTCGATCAAATTATCAGACGCAGAATACAATGGAATTTTTCGAATTTACAATTGAGATTGACCTGATCTTTAGTGAGGAAGACATGACATGACATTTTGCAAAACGTCTATAGTTTTTGCTCACCTTTCCGGTTTTATTATTGTTGAGTTAACGCAACGTTGGGATCCCCAGTAAGAAAGCACCACTGTGTCGTGCCACTCCCTTCCGGTGACTATGAACAATAATTCTGTTTCTTGTAGCGTAATTTTGTTTGTATACTCATAGAGAATGCTATTAGGATTAATTATACGTGTTAGTTATAATTGTTGATTAGTGAAAGGTAATCTAGGAAAATATTGAATTGAAGTGAGTAAATTGCCCAATTTATTAAAAACTACAAGAGTTTCGTTTTTTTTTTGGAAAACCTTCTTTCTAAAATATTTTTTTTTGTTATACAGATGTCTTGGTAAAACAAAAGACCTTTGCAAATTCTGAACTCTTGGTTTCATTGGATGAGGATGAAGATTTTTTGCAAGCTGATACTATTGATGTGTGTACATTCCGTCGCCTGTAGATGAATTAACAGACAGACGAGAGCTTGATGACGACATAGAAAGTGAGAACGAGAGAGATTTACCAGGGACAACCGATCAGATTCAGCTTCATGGTGTATATGTAGCTCCAATGGTTACTTGTACAAATTATACCGTATGGTGAAAAAACAAGCAATTATGAAAATAAATTAGGACTAGGAGAAAACGTTGTACTGGAACTATTGTCAGTTTTTCAGCAACCATCTGTTCATCGCGTATTTTTCGAGAACTTTCTCTCATCCTACAAGTTATTCTGTTTGTTGAAAGAAAATGGTTTCAACGCTACTGGGACAATTCGAGAAATCGTACGTGTGATAGCACAATCGAAACTGCGAAGAATATGAAGAAAAGAGATCATGGTGCTTATGATTTCTTTTACAAAGAACAAAACATTTTGTGAGTCAGATGGAACGACAATTCTGTGGTGAAAGTGTCAATCAATAACTGCAGCATTAAACCTCTAGTAGGTGCAAGAAGTACAACAGAAAAAAAAATGCTTCAGCCAAAACTTCTAGCCGAGTATAACCAGCATATGAGAGATGTTGATTCGCAGATAACGGTATGTCGAACTGCAGAATCAACGTCAATGAAAAAATGTGGTGGTGGCTCCTCTTTGTGAATTTGATCGACAATATTATTGTGAAATCCTGAAAAATACACAATTTGGCAAATGAATCGAAATTGTCACAGTTAGAATTCAGGTCTTACATAGCAGTCACTCTTATGAAAAAAGATGAACAAACTACTGAAGATGATATTCAAGATGAAAATATAGCGGAAGTAAACCCCCAAGTAAACTTTCCTTTGAGACCAAACTATGTACGACCATCTAAAAGCGCATTACCCATAGAATTCGTTTTGATAATGTCGGTCACGTGATAGTAGAGGAGAAAAATAAAGCACGAAGGAGATGTAGACAATGCAAAAGCAACACTATATACATGTTTGCTAAGTGTCAGGTGCATCTTCACTCAGAATACTTTATGCGATTCCACACTACCTAAATATTTTTGTTTGTTGTTTTGTTTGAAAGTTCATTCATTTTTGAAGTCATTCACAGATATGTAACAATGTATTAATTGTTTAGTCTGAGAGAGTTGGATGGAGCACTCTCAATTCAACACGGCTGGCAATCTTGTCCAATCGGCGGAACGGTAAGAAGCGAAGAATTGAACTTTGGAACTCATTTCTCGCCCCGAAGGGAATTTTGTTGGAACTTCGTGGCTTCGTTTGGGAATGCAGGAGCAAAAAAGTTTTCACGGGGAGAGTCTTCTCGTGAATCTCGAGGAGATTGGCACAGGTTCCGCCGTTGGCGTGTGTCCAGTGGGCTATGGCCAGAGTTTCTGATTTTACCAGAAACGATATCGAAGAAAATCGCCCATCGATTCATAATTGTTTCGCGGGAGGAACTTTCGTCAGTTCAGGAGACGAGTGTGATTAAATTATAAATCTGATTCGAGTGTACACAGACGGATACGAGGAGAATGAGAATTATATTCGAAACTGGGGGGAAAATGGTAACTACATGGGTGAGTTGCTGGCTTGAGTCGAAAAAACTAACTAGATGCATAGCTCATGCACACCTCATACATACCTCATGCACAATCAGTACCAGTGAGGGGTATGTATAACAGAGTATATTGGAAGTTCGTGCATTAAATTTGAGACTTACCTCAGACGACCTCAACTTTTTGGTAATTTGGGAGAAATGGATGTCAGTTACGCGGGTAACAATAAACTATGAGAGCCACGGGGAAAAACCGGTTTAATAATTAGATAATAGGAAATCACTATATATATCGGAAATATGAGCCCCCTTTCATTTCAGAACCGATATGTAGTATTTTCCAACTGTTTGTTGTTGTCTTTTTATTGTCAAAATTAGAGTGATTTTTCATTTTTTATTTTTTATTATGATTGACATTTTTTTCAGTCGACAAGCGTCGAATTGTACTATTGTTTTTACCTTTTTTGTTAATGGATGTATTGAAGTGAATTTTTGTGTATTATTTTCTTAACCGAAGTTGAGACAAGGGAAATGGAATTCAGATTGAGAAGCAAATGTCAATTAGTGAGTTGAATAGAAGTCCCTCGAGACAAAAGACAAAAAGTAATTCTCCATATAACGGAGAAAAGTTAATCAAAAGAAAGACCTCGAATATAATGATTTCTTAAATCAATAGTTTTCTTGAAAAAAATCTCATCGTTTATAATAGTTTTTAATATTTCCATTATTCAAATGATTAGTTGAAAATGATTTGAAAAAATACCATAATTGGCATTTCTCAATAGAATAACAGAAAATAAAGAAATATATACAAAACATGTAATTATTCATTCAGATAACAATTCCAAAACTTATAAATTTTTTTATGAAACTACTAAGAACCACAAGGGTTAATTTTTTTTACATTTTCTTCAGATTTTTTTTAAATTTACCATATACAATTTTTTTCGACATTTCGTTGCAGTTGGTTGGTTATTCTAGAGAAAAATGCCAATTATGATGTTTGAAGAAAAAACTCTTTTCAACTAATTATTCAAATAATGGAAATAAAAACGATCATAAACACCAAGTTTTTTTTTATGTTTTGTTATTTCTAAATCATTATATGTTTTAGACAACAAAATGGAAAAAATATATTGTGTTGAAATATTAAACTTATAAATTCATTTATAAACAAATGTTCTGTTTTTTTATCCTAATGCTAGTAAATGCCTTCGTTTGATGCAATACCAGCAATAGCAAAACATGAACTTTGAAAAAAAAATTGATTTTAAATTTTTAGGTAATTTAAAACATTTATAATAAACAAAATAAACAACTTCTTAAAACTTTCATAACGTGATCTTGTTAAGTATATATATATAGGGAGGGAGTTCAGGGAGCGAACATTTTTTAGGGCCATTATTCAAACTTCATGCCGTTTTTTATTAACACTGAAGTCCGAAAAATTAGGACTAATTAACATATATTGTTGAAAAATGAACTTGATTCTGTTTTCAACAGGACCTTGTTTTTTCAAGCAGTGAACACATATTTTGATTCATTAAAATTTTCAAATTGATATTTATTACTATAAAAAAATAATTTATGTGGTGTACTCTCTTGAGAAACGGTGCGCGCATGCCGCAGCGTTCGTGCTGAGCCCTATTTTCAGCGTTAAATTGAAATTATAAATAATGGAGATAGAGTTCCATGAGTCGAACATTTTGTATTCGAAATTCCCTTCTCCTTTAGAATATTTTTTTTGATTTTTGTCATCGCTCATAGTTTTTGCAATTGCAATTTTCGTCAACAAAAAAAAACAACACAGAATTGCATCTCTAATCGAATGAGATATTGCTTACATTTTTTGGAGACTTGGAACTATTTTTTGCAGGAAACTCACTTATCGAGTGGACTGATCGACCTATTGGGTACATGTCTAACTGATCCCACTAAAATTGAATATTATATATACAGTTCTTTCCATTACTGGGGATGAAGAGTGTTTTGTAATTTTTATTCATGATATTTGAGATTTTTTAGAACTTCGAATTAATATTCATTGTTAATTTATTCGGAAAATATATTTCAGAAAATTTGTAGATGCTCTTCTGTGTTTTTGGGTGAAATTTTGGGTCGAAATCGATAAGGGTACAAAATTCTCCGAACGGAAGACTGATTCATTATCACCCTGGGCTATTTCCGAAAGTCCACTTAACCATGCAGCGTATGTATGTGGAAAATATTTCTCTGCCTCAAGTGAATGATTTCCATTGAGTATATCCTGAGTATATTACTAACCGCACATTGTATCCTGTAGTTCTATGAACCAAAAAATAATTTGAAATGTTATAATTGCCATATACACCACATTTTTAACAGGCTTAACTTTTACTTTGGATTTTTCAAAATAATTAAATGACATATCTGGAAAAAATAATGAAATATGCTATTTTTCAAATACAGAATCTCGTAGAAAATTTTATTTTTGAATCAATATCCAGAATTCAGTTTTTCATAAGGTATATCCAAAACCTCAGGTGAAGGCACTCATGCTCTGATCTGCCTACTCCTCAGGTGTAGTAACTTTCACATTTTCAAAGGCGGTTCACATATTGTGGAAGTTTTACCTATGAGACTTGGATAAGCGGTGACATTCAAATATTGATTTTATATGCAAAAATCCGATTTCGAATTTTTATGCCATATTACGGTAGAGAACTATCTTCTCTGTTGAACGAGTTTTGAATGTTCATTTTGTTCCACTATATAATCTCACATGTCATAATATATTCTTTTTTGGTATAATGTTCGAAAGCTGAACAGAAATGTGAGTAGTCATGGAACTTTCACTTCATCCTATCTTATCTCATGAATAACATCTAAATATATTTTTTTTAAGGTTATAGAAATATTGTTTGGTTGTCTCTTCTCCTGGAATTGGGAAATATCAGTAATCTTTTCGAAGGACGGCATATTACTGAACTGGCCACGAAATATTATTGCGTTTTCGGTCATCAGGTTTCAAGAATAGGTAAGAGTATTTTAAATTTCTTCATAATACACAGTTACAAGATTTAACAACCACAATAATATTGGAAATTATTAATGCAAAATAATTTTTTTCTTTGATGACTTTTCGTAAATCACCTCTGGTCTCTTTCCCAAATTCGAATTTTCATCGAATAGTTATAATTTGAAATCGCTATCGAAGTTTGCGTATTCTCTTGACAATTGTCGCGAAATACGCATAATATGTGTATGTTTGATGAAAATCATGACATTGTAGCAAGCAACTTGAGTGAATGTCAATAATTTTTGTCAATGGAAGTTCAGTAACATCGATGACATATAAAATAATGAAATAAAAAAATGCACGAGTAAAAATGTACTCAGATATCAAACGTTCAGGAGCTTTCAATTGATCTCTGTTTCTCAATACTCTACAAGACCAATTTCTTCCTGACAAAAATACTACCAGTAAACCGTCTGTGCCATCATACGAAAGACGGTCCGTAGTTATATCTACTCTCAACTGTCATTGCTTAATTTGTTATAAATATTTAAATTCATCAATTTTCGAATAACAAGAAAAAAATTTTTTTGTTATTCGAAAATTGATGAAGCAATCTAGATGTTCTCAATGGGCAAATTATAGAGAATCAAAATGCAAAGGAAATGTGTCCTAACACGACTCGATCGGATTATTAGTGATGAAGAAAAATCGAAAAAAAAAACTGTGTTTTTTAACAACTCCAAAATACCGCTATATTCTAGGGTTGGAGTATAGTAGGAATTACTATTCTCATTTTATAATGATAATAATAAATGGACTTCATTTTACTTGGCGGAGTTTAGCTCATAGCTATTCTTCCACTCAACCAAGTGTGATTCAAATTACAATGTCATGTCCATTTATAATAACAATGATAATAAAATATAATAATCATGGTAATGATATGAATAATAATAATATATGATCTGTGATCAAAAATAAAAATAGGATAAAAAACAATAAGTAGAGAAAAATACAGAAAAAAAAAGTAAGAGGAGATAATCTGGTAACATGAATTGCCAAAATGTGACTATCGCTGTTCATCCCGGAGATATTGTTTAAGTTTACGTCAAAAATTTGTGAAGCATAAGCTCTTCATGTTTCGACTGATGGAGTTATACAGGACAACGGAGTGGTAAGAGAAAAGATCGTTCAAAGAAAACAGTTCTGTGATGGGGAATTGACAAATTAG
The DNA here is from genome assembly GCA_018342105.1 of Gonioctena quinquepunctata. Taxonomy (NCBI): domain Eukaryota; kingdom Metazoa; phylum Arthropoda; class Insecta; order Coleoptera; family Chrysomelidae; genus Gonioctena; species Gonioctena quinquepunctata. The sequence goes on from JAFIRS010003529.1 coordinate 104,098, forward strand.
TGATATATCGAAGGTCTCTGCTGTGTACTTCTTGTCTGCATTGGAGTTTGTCAAGGAGGTAGAAAGGTGTTTTTGTCCTCAAATTTCATGTAAAAATGTGGCATGATGAAGTTCCCTTCTGTTGTGCATTTTTTACCAGTCAAGTTTATTGATGTAAGGTGTGACATGTACCCTGAAACCTAGGCCAAATATGAACCTCACGCATGCATTCTGAACTTTTTGGATTCTTCCTGATTGTATTCCATCGAGACATGGACCATATAAAATGTCGAAGTAGTTGAAAATCGATAAAATTAAAGTGTTACACAGGGTGATTCTCAAATTTCTTCCCAAAAAATGTCTATTGGAATAGAGACCCTTAATTATACAATATGCTCTTTTGATGAGATTGCTTACATGGTTATGAAATTTCAGGTTATTATCAATAACTAAACCAAGGCATTTAATTTTTTCGCAAAACTCAATCTACCTCAATCGATACGCTATCTATAACCTTTTGCCTATCTTTTTCACTAGTAAATACAATCAGAGAAGATTTCGTGGGGTTTATATTGAGACAGTGTCTTTTAGACATTGAAACCAGCTGTTTTATCTCTTCATTAAGCAAATATGTCTGATCTAAATGATGTTCAGTACTGGCCGAGTAGTAGAGATTTGTGTCGTCGGCATAAGTATGTATTTGAAAATGGTTTAGAACTCGATGAAAATCAGCAGTGTATAAAATGAAAAGGAGTGGGGATAGTACAGAACCTTGCGGAGCGCCATGCGATACGTTCAAATAACTTGATTTCATATTTTTAACCTGCACACACTGGCTTCTGTTTGATAAAAAGGAAGTAATTAAATTTTTTGCATTTTCTGAAAACCCGTAGTGGTGCAACTTAGATATTAAAAGGGTGCGTGAAAATGCTGCGAAATAGGTGGAAATAATTGCAAACATGACGGCGACTGCACGAAAGCGGCTGAGGAGTGGGGGTAGAGCAGCAGATTCATAACGGGCGCAGCGTGCTTCTATTACTATACATACGCTTTCCCACGACTACTGCTATACCGCCACTACTCAGCTGCTTTCACGGACTCGTCCATTTTCGGTTATGTTTGCAAGTATTTTTCACCTATTCTGCAGCATTTCAACGCAAAATGAGAAAGAACACCCTGTAGTACTATACTTCTGCTCCCGAATTTTCTTAAAAAAATTGAAATCGGATCATTCATGACGCATCCAGATCTGCTGCAATGAAGTGCATTGAAAACTTCAGATCGCAATTTGCCAAAACAAATGATCCGGACAGTGCCTGAATTTTTCACAAATGAAGTACATATAAATCATCACTAACACTTTGTCGTGAGAAGCCTGCACTACAACTTCAAAAGTGGGGGAATAATGAATTAGAAAGAAACTCAGATTTTTCCGGTCTTTCCGTTTTCTCTCCGTTACCAACAATTCTATCGAGTCGCGCTGAGGCTCATTTTCTGCATTTCAATTCTCTACAATTTGTCCATTGAGATTGTTCCATTAGTTTTTGAGTTACAACTAAAAAATACTGGAAAAATGAATGAATGTGTTGCGTTTCGATATTTCTATGTTCTCGGTGACTCGGGTCAACCATTTTAAAATTCTATTTACATAAGACTAGATGTTCTCCGAATCTTCCATGATCAATTCGATGTTTGTAAATCAGATTTAATAATAATAATACTGATAATAATATCGTCTCCATTACTTCCAGCAGTCATTAACAATAATATAGTATATTATAAGTACTTATGAACTATTAAATGAGAATAAACGGCGGAGTTAAGCTCATGTGGTGAGCAGTCACCAATGAGTTGTTCTTCTACTCAACTCAATCAACGAATTACTACTACTACTACTGGAAGAGAAAGAAATTTCAATCAATTCGAAACTTGTGTAGAATATAAAACTCAGAAATTACTTGCACATGTCGGTATCTGTACCAACTACAATTAATTATTTCAAATGGTCCATGGAAATCTAATAAAAATGAATTTTTATTTCTAGGAATTAAGGAATTATTCACCGATATCTGATCATTCGTGATCAGCACTGATCAATTTGCACGCTTTCGATGGAATACTCATCCAACAAACATTTTCAAAATATCAGCGTCACGAAGGAGATTTGTTGTCTTTCTCAATTTTTGGAAAATTCACTATGTTAGCAATACATTATCAAAACACTTGGGATGTTATTGGGTACATTATTTGGATTTCGAATGGAAGATTGATTAATGAGATTTGGAATTGCTCACCTATGAACATGTACTGGTTGACTGAAGAAGGGTAGTCCAAAATTTGTTCCAATAATGACTTGTAATCGTTCGTAGATACGGTATGGTGATCCTCTGTCCAGTGGTCAAACCATCCAGTCCAATACTCCATCGTCATAGTGGGCTTATTGGACTGCAAGGAATTCAGTTTATCAAGTTGCCACTTTGGGTTACTGTTATAATTTGCAGTTTGCAGAACGCCAGGAATACTTCCAGCCCCATTAGCACCAGGTGGATCAGAAGTATATAGCAACTCTTTGATACCATGATTCAAAAACATCTGTCTGATCGCTTGAAGATAGTCGAGGTCCACATTGCCTGTGTTTCCGTATTCGTTTTCAATTTGGAATGCGATGATGGGTCCGCCTTTTTGAAACTGCAATAAAGCTAATATGGGTAGAAGTATATCGAAATAACGTTTAACAAAGCCAAGGAAATTTTCATCTTTGGAGTTTCTGACTGATGAGGTATTTCTCAGAATCCAACTCGGTAATCCTCCGAATTCCCACTCAGCGCAAATATAGGGTCCGGCACGTACGAGAGCAAAAAGATCCTCTTCTTGAGCTGTCTTGAGGAACTCTTCCACGTGGAGGAAATCTTCGAAGTCTGATCCTCCATTGCCAAAGTCGTACACACCTTCAATCAAATACAAACAATTGTGATTCGGAGGATGTTCAATTGGCTAATTAAGGTTAATATATTTTTTTTAATTTTCCCGACAGTGAAAGTATATTACTGCTATCTCACTCAAGTGATGAAAAATCATTTTCTATGGAAATCTTGAAGATGTAGTCACACGTTCATTCACCTCGAATGACCTTATTTCATTGTCATTATTGAAGAATAACAGGGAATTCGTATCTCTTATTTGAATTCCACAGTGACTTCAATGGGAAGATCAATATGTTGGAAAAGATTATGGTTGTTTCTGAGATGTATGGAAACCCTGGTGATTGCACTTTGACGTATGAATGTATGGGATAAAACTGGCGACATAAGTGGCACACCCGATTTTTCGGATTGTGAAAAGTTCACATGACGCGCAGAAGATGACCAGAAATTCCATTAATTGCGTCAGGAGCTCGTTGAATTCATCATTCAAAATTTGCTTGTGTTTTTGGCATGACAAGTCACTGGTTCCACAGAAAACCGTAGTTTTACCCCGGTTGGAGCGGTTTTCCCTCAAAGTAGGCTGTCAAAATCATTTCAAAGCAGGAAGTAGACTAAAGCCTTCATTTTTGTGTAATTGTGTGTAGACTACCCGTATGCATGTTTGCATTCCATGATATTTTAGAGTACAGACGCTCAGTATAAAAATGTGTATCTTTCAGGCTATGTTCACAAAGTACTACAAAAACATATTTTCAAATGCGCAATTGACGAAGTATGCCAAGGACAGAAAATATATCGATACCATCAAAATTTCAGGATACAGCCAAAAGATTTCGTTTATACAATATATCAAGTTTTGCTGGATAAATGATTGATCCATTGAATATTTCATTGTTATTTTCCAATATCTGGAAGATATGGGACTCATCTTCATCCTCTACTTCGAAAAATCTGATTTTTCTGGGAGATTTATAGATACATATGGTTTTTGCGGACGAATATACTTGCATGAAAGGAGTATTACTATCTTTTTTTATTCGATATAGCGAATCAACTCCTAAATATTTCCCATTTCTAATCGAACTTGAACGGAATATTCACTAACTTTACAGAATGCAGTAAACAGAGGGCCATGTTACAAAATCATAACAGACGGTTGTTTATCATCAAATTGAAATGGATAATCAAAGCTTCAATGGAGACCATAGTCACCTGGAAAAGCCGCAGGAGTGACATGTCAATAACCCAGTGCAGAAAGCGTTAGAGCTGGGGACAAGTAGCCCTCAATTGTAACCTCCCTCCTGAGATGCCAAAAATGTGCTCAAGAGCACATAACAATAAGCTGTACAGAAATTTTGGATGTACCTGCCAAATGTTCCAACTTTTTGGAGAACCTGCTGATCACCATGAGTGCAAGGCTTACCTCGAAAAAATTGCACTGAAAGACACGCAGCCCACAGCACAACCGTCAAGAGGATTTGTACGGAAGTGGGCAAAATCACCAAAACAAGACGCGTTCTTTTCAAAGGACATTGAACAACCGACAGAATAGGCCGCCAATCCCCCCCTCCCCGTCAGGCCAAGGAGGGAGCGCACATTTATGGTCAAGATCAATTCGGGGCACAAGACCCGGAATCTCATCTGGGAATGAGCAAAGGAAGTGACCCGCTCCCGCAGGGTTTGGCTCATCACTAACCGTAAACAGACGAACTCACACCACGAAACAAATTGTTACAAAAACTTCTAGAAATGATGTCAGATCAGTCGCACAGACTGAGAGCTATAAACGCACTCACTCAAATCACACACCATTTCATGTCGATAGTGATACCCAGGAATGTGTGAGGACGGCGGCCAGAACCGCCTGATTTCCTGTTAAGTCCTTGGAGGTTAGAGTCAGAGGTTGGTTAGCCAAATGACTTGACACAAACACAAAACATATAAATATTTCCAACTCAAGTCTCCCAAACTCTTAAGTCATATTATTCCAAAACTCTTCATCACCACCACCTCATTACACAGTCACCTGGAATGAGACTACAAACGGAAAGATAGCAAATTCTCAATTCTCAAATTAACTGCTCAAATCGATTTTTCACTAATCACTACCCATATACTTTTTATAATTGGGTTTGTGGCAGGTACTTCTTCCAGAATGATTCTCACCAAATATCACCTCATGAATCCACATTCATGGAATTCTTCACATGGAGCTTTGAAAAATCAGCACACAAAATAACATGACTGACTAGTGACTAGTTTACAAGGGAACAGCCTGTGTCCAGTCTCTCGCTTGTCGGAGTTGCAGTCCGTTTTTGAGCTGGGCGTTCGCTTGGGATGCTGGAAACAGTGTTCTGAAAGAGCTCTCTTCGGATTGTACGAGTTTTCAACTCTACAATCTGTATATATTGTTTATATTTATGAAGGTATGTATTTGAATAGTATAATGGCATTCCTATCATATAAATATCACATGGAAATGAATAATAAATTTTTATCACAAGCTTTTATTCAACTCGCTTCATTCGTATGTCATTCGTTCTCTCTGTCATTCTTCCTGGTTCAAAATTTCTAATCCATTTTTGGAGCACTTGCCGACACCCGATTGGGGTGAAATTTGGCAGGCTTTTCGCTTTTGTATTCGAACTGAAAACATTGCGCGACAAGCTTTCGAATCTATAATTCACGGAATAACCACACATACAAAGCAATTATTTGTTACTTTTCAGTGCATTCGAATGAAAGTTTGTATTTAAAAATGTTTTTTATTGATTATTTTATTGAATTTGAATTTGGTTGCCAACAAAATCGCATAGGTGCAAACACCAGGAATCTCAAACTTCATGGCTGTTCCGTCCCATTTGACTGCAATTGTGGAAGTTAATATAGATGTATCCAATATAAAATGTATCTCATTTACTGGAGAAAGCCAATAAAATGTATGCTGATGCTGATGAGTAGACATTGAGTATTTTGGTTTGAAATAAATGTTCTAGAATATCAATATTTCATCCGACTGTTACTCCTTTCAAGCAGTAAATTGAGGAATATAAGTCATTGAAAATCAACCTACACTCAATGCTTGGCGTTTTTGATAACAAGTCAAATAAACAGCTCTCAAAGTTCATTTCTGATCTTTTCCACTTATTCAACTTATAAGACCCATTAGGTTGAGTACTGTATTATTCAAAACATATCCACTCACAATCAATGCAGAAATGATGCTGAATTTCCAAATGTTATATGATGTAAAACTGTTTTCCTCATAGTGTTTGAGTTGAGAAGTGGGAGTGTTTTGAATTGAGTGAATCTGTTCCAGAAAAAACAAACTCAGTTAGGATGACTGTCAAAAATTTCCAAGGCAGGCACATTGTTCAAATAAGTAACACAAATCATATCACTGTTTTCAAGAATAACATTGAAATATGATGAAGATGTGGGGTTTAATATTATTCCAGGGTACCTACCCGATTGCGGTTCATGTAAATTCCATGGAATATATGTTTCCACTGTGTTAAGACCTGCTGCTCTCATCTTCCTCAATCTGTCCCTCCAGTACTCTCTTGGTACCCGGAAGTAATGGAAAGCACCACTATAAATGGTTATATTTTCATTATTGAGAGTGAAGTATTTCTGACCATCAGAAAGACCCGCAGAAATGCCACTTCCGGTATAATAGTCGTATAGAGTTGGAAGTGTTGGAACGTCAAGAGCCATGATATATGTATTGGTTCACCAAACCTCAAGGACTCGTGCAAAATAGCTTCTTGAAATTCAAACTATACTCATGGAAAAACAGATTTCAACTTGATGTGGAAAAATTGTTCTGTTTTATAATGGATCAATAATATCAAGAGTTTATCAATTCCTTTGATAATATGTATATATTTAGGATGATTGGAGTGATAGCGATAAAAATTGAGATGATTGATGGCCTGTCAATATTTGAGATTAGGATCGTTCATGGGTTTTTCATTGAACACTTATGAGTTTTAAGATCAGAAGATAACATCGTAGGCAAAACAATGGATATGCACACATTTGCTGTTCCCGCAGCTTCAGAGAGATAACGATAAAGACCATGATGACTGTCCATCAATAGTTGGGCGTTTTACGGAATTGTTTGATATAGCAACCCGTTAGCAAGGGTCATGAAATTTGAATGCCATGTTCTTACTAATGCTGCACTGTATTCACGTGCATCACTCACACTACTTGTTGTTTCCCGTACTGCAGATTTTTTTTTTTCAACTATACGGTTCATGACTTCCATCATTTCTATGTCTGTGTTGATTTTGGCCCCAGTTCCATCAACATCTTGCTCCATGTTCTTCCTGTTCCTTGTTTTCTGCTTTCAAAATCTCCTGGAAATTTATCTGCAACTGTTCATTTCCCTCGTGTTTCTGTTCCTTCCCCTCTTGTTTTTCCATTCACCACCGTTCTTTCTCCCATTGTGCGACGAGAAAAGACAAAGTTTACATCTCACAAGAACACTTCAATATGGTTCATAAATGTGACATATTACCAATATCAGTATCAGATCATAATGCAGTTATTGTCTATCTAAAAATTGATTCTAACACGCCACAAAACTTCACCAAACACGGGTGGGGTTACTGGAAGCTGAGAAATTGTTGTGTTACAGAAAGCAGTATAGATGATTTCAAAATCGAACTTCAAAATATCAAATCGAGTACACTTCGTGAAGTGGTGGTTTACAGTCTTCAAGAAGAGAACAAAGTCTTTCTTTAGAAATATAGAAATCAGAAACGTAATAGATGAGAAAAATCTTCTCCAATTCCATCAATCAACTTTACTAGAGCTAAACATGGAACTAAATTTAGGGGAAAATGTCTTTACAGAATTTAGAGCGGTCAAAGCTAGTATATTAGAACTGAAACGAAGACATCTAGATGAACGTTTCCAAACCAGAAACAGAGACAAATAAATGATAGGTACAATCTTTTTGAACTCATCAAAGATAGGAAAAAAACTGAATCAATAATCTAGAATTCAAACACGGGCAATCAACATTTGTTCAGTACATCAAAAGATATTCTCAAATACGCAGGATAGTTTTTTGAGAAGAAATTTGACGAAACTGAAACTAATGAACAAGACGTAAGATGCCTACTGACCCATACTAAAAATAAGATCTCAGTGTTAGAGAACTCTCTACTAATCAGAGAAATTAGCGAGGAAAAAATCAAGACAGTGTTGACTGAATCGGCAAAAAAAAGAACTCCTGGCCTCGATGGGTTATCTTACGAGTTTTATTTGAATTCTTTAGATGGAATAGGGACGAGCTCGCGAAGCTTCTGAATTTATTTCTGAATCACGGTGTTGCACTTCCACGAGAATTTTCAGAAGCGGTGATTACTTTGATCCCAAAGACGAATAGCTCCGTTGATCTGAACTCATGCAGACCCATAACCCTTTTCAATTAAGATTACAAGATTTTGATAAAAATACCAGCAGCACGTATGGAATCACACTGCTCTAAAATTTTTGGGAGCGAACAAATATATGGCAATAAGACATCAATATTTAATAACATGATATCACACTATGAAAAAAATTATAATCAGAAGGGGACACTTCTGACAGTAGACTTTTCCTAGGCTTTCGACAGAGTGAACCATAATCATATGTGGGTAGTCTTGAGGAAAACGGGTCTCGATCAAAAAGTAATTCAACTTCTCAAGCATGTATATATTGGCGCGAACACCAAAGTCCTGATCAATGTTTTTTTTTCAAAAATCATACAATATTGAAACGTCTATACGACAAGGCTGTCCGATGTCTATGATTTTATCCAGTTTGGCTTTGGAACCTCTGATACGTTTGATAGATTTTACGGTGAGAGGAATTGAAATAAACAATAGAAGTCATAAGGTCTCAGCTTATGCCAATGATGTATCTATTTTCATCAGAGATGAAATAGACTTGCAGAACTTAAATATTATTTTCACAATATACGAAATGCCAAAATAAATATGAACAAGTCTTTTATGGTACCTTTGGGAACGTTTGGTGACAACTCGAGACAATACATACAGGATTACCCTGTCAAAACCAAAGTAAAAATGGAGGTTTGGCGAAATTTCAACGAGATGGTTAAAGCGAACTGGGAAAGGGTGCTGACTAACATCCAGACAACTCTAATGCTGAACTATGTCAGAAACTTAGATTTGATCAGGAAAGTGTGGTTTGTCAATATTTATGTTCTGTCGGAAGTCTAGTATCTGGAATAATTTATGGCAAGGAAATTTATATCGAGTTGCAAGGGAGCAACTGTACCTATCCGCGAAAAGAGGTGGTCTGAACCTGATAAATAAAGAAAAAAAGGCTGCTGCTCTGTTTTTGAAGACTCAACCACTATCATGGATAAATGAACCGAACAAAGTCTCCTACAAATCCACGATGAAAATAATATTCGAAAATGGAACTGTTGATTTACATTCAGCTTTCAGCAATATTGAAAGGTCACTTATAGAATTAGATACTCCATTAAGGAGAGATAAAATTATAACCGCGAAATTCTCATACAAAGAGATTTTCATTGACAAAACAGTGCACAGTCCAACTGTCGAACTCAAATAGCCCCAGTATGACTGGAAAAATATTTGAAGGAAGATTTTGTGTAATCTCAATATTCCTACAAAATGGAGATCTAGTGCATACAAAGCAATCAATGACACTTATATCCAGTAGGCCAAAAATTAAGAATGCATGGAATTCGTGATACGGATTCATGCGAAAAATGCAAGACTGTAGATAGTTTAGTACATAGAACAAGTATTTGTGGTGATACTAAAAATACGTGGGAATGGACCCTCACACATATGAAGCGGAAGTTCAGAACAAACGTGATAGAAGCAGAACCAAAAGATATATTCAGTTTGCACATAATAAATAAAGAAGACTTAAATGTATGGTGTTGGGTATTTTGTGGTCTAATATTCCACAACATAGAAGCAAATGGAAAATTAGAAGATTTCGAAAATATAATGAGAACAGAATGCTTCAAGATAATAAGAAAGAATTGTTTGGAAAACTTTCCCAATAAAATATTTTTCTTCTAGCCCTACTGCTGTGATTAGTCAATAAGCACTATAAGGTCATATGTATAGTGGAATATTGTATATATTTATTTATTTCAATAAAGGTAAAAAAAAAGATGTTCTTTCTCTCTGTCGACATTCCTCCTTCTCTCGTTGTTATTCGGCAAACTGCTACTCCTTTCCTTCACGACCTCCATATAGTCGTATATGTATTCGCCATTAACTTTGTTTGCAAACGAGCTAATACTTGCCCAACTTCTGATACGATCTCATACGAATCTGGGATTCGCAGCAATCAAAATACGGAACCAAAATTATTCTCTGATTATTATACTCCATAACAAAATTCAGTAATGCACTCTAACAAATAGATCAATTGATAAATGATTCATCGTTCCAAGAATTGAATAAAGTTGAATTTAACGGGAATTGGGACCAGGGATAAAGAATCAATTTTACTGCCTGGTCCTAATTCTCGTTGAATCCAACTTTAAATAGATCAATCAGAGTTTACTACCAAAATATTATGAACGACCTATTCCACATATTCAACCACACTGTATCACTTCTGACCAATAAAAACAACTACTAACTGCCTTTTTTTCCAATGCTGCGTTATACAGGGCATTCCTTAGTGACATGCTGATATCCAAAGAGGTTATTCTTGGGTCCATTTAAAAAAAACATTGATATGAACTTATGTCCTGAAGATCTTCACTATTGAACTACAGGGTGCTGAAGTTTAAGGAAAAAAATATTTTTTCATGATAATTTTGGCATGACCCTGGACATTTCTGTGCATCAGAGGGTATTTTCTGCTGTACAACATAATTTTGTATTCTCGCCAGTGGCGTCCGTGCAGGATTTGCACTGGATCATTTCAAAGAGAAAAGTAATACGCCACTGCTTTTTCTCAAAGTGAAAATAATTTATGAAATCCTCATTCCTTTCTGAGCAAATCTGGTCTCGTGTTTTATTTCCATTCGAAGTACGGTTTTTGCATAGAAAAATTAAATTTATCCACGTGCATCTCGCTAGAGCACTTAGGAAAATAAACAATTTATGTAACCTCAAACAAAAATTCATTCGAGAGAATAATTTTTGAATGCTAAATTCATTAAATTGAAGTAATCTCCACACATTTTGGGATACTAACATGAAATCAACCTAAACGCACAAAGAAATAAATTCAATCAGATGTTCAGAATGTGAATCTCCTACAAATACACATTCCTCTGCTCTTTTTCTCATGGACTCAAAAACTCTTTGGAAAATGCCGGTACTGTCCCTAATAGTTTCGCAAGAAACCAAAATGCGATTTCTCAACTTCTCTTCAGTATGAATAGGTGTGCTGTGAACCAATGTTCTAAGATGACCCCACCGGAAATAATCTGAACTATCAAGGGCTGTGGACTCAGGTGGCCATACCTGTGGCTTCCGCGACCTATCCAGTGATTTTTGTGATTTTGGTTTGAATATTTGCGCGTCAGAACAATGAAGTGTGCTGGCGAACCATTGTGCATGATCCGCAGTCGATTTTTCTCTAAAATGAGAACATCTTCCATCAATGCTGGCAATTTTTATCTGAAAAACTGCCGATGATTATGCCCATTCAAACTCGCATGAAGGAAATAGGGTCCAATTGAATAATCACCGCATATTCCAGCCCACACGTTAACGGAAAGCTGCTTCCAGTGACGGGATCCTGAGATTGTATGTGGGCTTTCTTTAGTCCGAAAATGATTATTGTGGAAGTTTTGGATGGCGTTTCTGGAAAAATTGGCCCCATCGGTGAATGGAATTTCAGTAGCAAATAATGGATTTTCATACATTTTTTGAAGAAACCTTCGGCAAGAGTTCATCCGTGATGAAAGGTCGCGAGAAAGTAGCGTCGAATATAGTGGGGATATGATAAAAAGTCATGGAGAATTTTCCAATGAAGAATATGTGAGATATTCAAATTGTTCCCAATTTTTTGTCTACTCATCCGGGATCTTCCTCAATTGAATTCAAAACCACTACCTCAATTTCTGGTATTTTTACAGTACGTTGTACCCATTTCAGATGACTGTCTTGTTCAGAACTTCTTTTTTCACACAACCTTCTATAAATGTTTGGAAGTGTTAGTGCATCCGGAATATTTCCATTGAGGAAGGGGTCTTTATACAACCGCCTGGCTTTCAGTGCATTACCATCAGCAAGCTCATACATATAATGCATATCCTCAAACTCAGAATCCGTTAAATGGACCATGTTTTTCAATAATTTTGTAAATTTTGCCGACTCGAATACGTCACAACTAGACAAGGTACAGAACAAAATCTGCTTCTTATCCTTGATAACACCCAACTTCAGAACGGCGTGCAAATGAATGATTTTGATTGTTCTAAGCGAAAACTGTACGACAAACATTGGAAACCAGGAGATCGAATTTGCTCATGGAAGAATGGAAATTTCCAAAGTATTTTTCACAAGAAAAACAGTGGCGTAAAACTTTTCTCTTCAAAATGATTCAGTGCAAATCCCGCACAAACGCCACTGGCAAAAATAAAAAAGTTTGTTGTACAGCAGATAATGGATTTTGACGCATATAAGATTTGTACTACGTTCCACGGCAATATCTAGGATCATACCAACGTTATCATAAAAAAAAAACTATAATTCTAGCACCCTGTAGTTCAAAAGTTAGGACCTTCAGGACATATGTTCATATCAACTTTCTTGAATACTGGCATGTTATGTATAACTACCCTGTATAGTCATCAGCCATGACGTGGAAAATTCTGAAGAAGTCGATGAACTTTAGCGAATAACATCGGGGTAACTTTCTGTGACCTCGGTGGTGGGTCAAAAACAACAGGCAGTGGTGGTTCTCGATTATTGGGATATTTGTATTGTGCCAGATCATTTTAATATTCACATAATGCTTGTGTCATTCAAAAATCGGAACCTGATTACCACAAAAATATCAGGTAAAAGTAAAACATTATATCATTTACCAGTCAAATATACAGTAGAATCAACTTTAGCTTTGAACAAACCAAATGAAACTTCAATTGTCAAAAGGACAATTCTAATGTCAGACATTCAAATAGAGTTAAAGCCATTCCCTGTTTACCGCCTGCGTAACGCAAAGGGGGGAAATCTCTTTATCAGCCTTTGTATGTATGTTTGTTTCTTTCTGGCGCTCTAAAGACCAAACGCGTGGGCCGATTTTGATGTTTTTTACGACAGTAGAATTGTCCAAGTCACTTACGTGTGCCATGATGGTAATCAAAATGCAATATGTCGACAACCAGATGCCATATTGTGAATAAAGACATGGCGTAATAATCAAAATTCAATATGGTGACCATCAGACACCATATTGTGACCAATTTCAATATGGCGACAATCAAACGCCATATTGTGGAAAATCAATGACAGCGCATAGCTTGGAACATCAGTAACTGTATAATTTGCTCGTCAGTTGGTTTATTTCAGTTTCAGTTTCTATTCATTCACGTTACATTTTTAATTTCCTATCACTTGAATATTTCAATAGAAACTCAATTAAGTACAGTCAAACTCGGCTATAACGAACGGCTTCAAGACTTCAAATCATAACCGTCTTATGACCTTACTAAGAGTGTAAAAAAAAAAAAAAAAAACGAAAATATAAAAAACCGACTGCGTAAAAAGTGCACTTGGAAAAAGATGGAAACAATATGACCAGAAAATATTTTCAGAAAATTAGGTTTCAAAAGGATAACCATCAAACTTAATACTATAAACAGTCTCACGCAGTCGGAGGCAATAATATATCTTCATTGTTGATTCAAAGAAGATGCCTCCGTCTGCTTGAGATTGTTGACAGTATTGAATTCGATGATTAACCTCTTGAAACATGATTTTCTGACAATTTTTTCCGGTCATCTTGTTCCCACTTTTTCAAAGTTTACTTTTTACGCAGTCAGGTTTTTTTATTTTTGAATAATTTTTTTTATTCCATTTGATATTTTTATTCTGCTGAATATCCTCATTACAGAATGCTGATAACAAAAATCGAAACTCATTATACAGGCAGGTTGGGCAAATGGAGGAGACGTTGGATCTGGTCAGAAAGAGGTGAAAACTTCATTTTGTTTCCTCAAACAGTGATAAATAGCAGACTGAATTGTTTTACGTCAAAAGCAATAATGATTGCAGTGAAAAATATCCTGGACCCGCTTATCATCTGTGTAGAAGACATTAATCTGATTTAGATTAGAGATTTAGAGAATTCAATTCACGTTAGTTGTACATCTGTATTCCCTAAGGAGATCAATCAATTGATTCACTCCAGAACTCAAACCAAATATCTGTTCTGATCATAGTGTACAGTTACAAAGTCTGTGATGGGAGTTGGTACTTTAAGGAAAGTTCTGGAGATGGTCTTTGTGCCAAACGACATTGCTATCTTATAATTTATTTCGCAATCTCGAGTAAAATAACTTCGAGACGTGTTACACGTTCTTAATTAAAACGTACGAAATAATCAATCATCAATTTGCTCTCAAATAAAAAAAAAAAAAATTTTTTAGCACTTCCATCATAACTGATTTTTACACGCTTTATATTAGCTTCACTTGTATGTTTGTTTGTTTGTAACCGACTCCTTTGGGCGCGATTTCGACCCACTTCCAGACGATTTGAAATTTGGCAGGTGTTCATAATTCCGGTGACTATGCATTAAGGAATTTTTGTCCAAAAAAAAGAAAAAAATGCCGGCTCCAATATGGCGTACGAGTTCCGTGATAATGGTCCGATTCGCTTCAAAATTGGTATCTGAGGGTTTCCGTAGTCGGAGATTATGATTCTTTCGTCAAAATCGGAAAGTTCAAGATGGCGGTTCCAAAATGGTGCACGAGTTTTGTGATTACGGTCTGATTCTATTCAAACTTGGTGAGTGGAGGGTTTTAGGGTCGAATATTATGATTCTTTTGTAAAAATTGAAAAATTCAAGATGGCGGTTACAAAATGGTGGCCGAGTTTTGTGATTATGGTCTGATTCTATTCAAAATTGGTATGTGGGGGTTTTTGGGGTCGGAGATTTTGATTATTTTGTGAAAATTGAGAGATTCAAGATGGCGGCTCCAAAAGGGCTGCGAGTTTTGTGATAATGGTCCGATTCCATTCAATATTGGAGAATAATAGTCAACAAAATTTATTAATAATAATAATAGTTTGACAAACTGAAAACAGGCGTTAATAGAAATCTAAACTGAAAAGTTGAAAATAAATAATAGTTTAAAAAAACTAAAAAACACGCTTTTATAGAAAACCAGACTAAAAAAAAATTAAAATAAGAAAAAAAATTATTTTATTTAAAAATAAGCGTGGGGTGCATGGTAACAATAATTATATAGTTCATAACACACCTAGGGCAGTAAAGTAAGAAATGTCTCAGATCACAGGTTATTGTTGGCCAAAGCGATACCATGCACTCCACGCTTTTTTTTTTTAAATAATTATTTTTCTTATTATCTATTTCTCAGGCTGGTTTTCTATTGAAGCGTGTTTTCAAGTTTTTCTTAAGTATTATCTATTACACGCTCCATATCAGCTTCACTTGTATGTTTGTAAGCGAATTCCTTTGGGCGCGATTTTGACCCACTTTAAACGGTCAGATTTCATTCAAACTCTGTAGATTCATCGAGGACCGATGACAATACACTAATTTGATAATTACATGCTTCATTAACGTTTATATCAGGCTCCTTTGGGCGCGATTTTGACCCACTTTAACTCTTTCAGGCACGAAAATTCTGAAAAAGAAAAGCCCTACATGCACAAAACAATATTTTATCAGAAAATGAAAAAAAAAACTGATACAAACGGAAGATCATACATTAAATTTGCCATTAAAAATAAAAATAAAAATCTTCGTCTTCCATTTTTTTTGTTGAGGCATGGGATACCATGTGTCCCGGTATGCAACATATCTCATTTCTGAAATGAAATTTGTATCTCACAAATGATGAAAAATAGGTTTAGAAAAACTCACATAATGGTATTCTTGGAAACAATTTCGGCGTTTTCCTAAACATAGAGGGATTTCACAAATGGTACACATCCAATTCGTTCTCACTTCTTCTTCAGATGTACTGCAATTGGCACACCTCCTTCTTGTACCTCGAAAGGGTTAATGAGCACTTTCAGTATGTCAAATAGAACTTGAAGTCGAAGGTTTTTCTTCCCCAATTCTATAACCTCTTTCGTCTCATGGGATTGACGTTTTCGACTGATTCATACAAATTTCGTTGCAACAAGTTCCTTAACAATATCTCGCCGGAACTCTTTCATTTTCATTGACTTTTTGTCAATATTCCCCAGCAGTTTGTGAATTACGAATGCATTCGTGATGCAGGCATCAATAAAATAAAAAATAAACTCTATGCCACCATTTTCTACTTTTCCTATCAATTTCATATACTGACATCATTTGATCAAATTTATCGACGCTGTTCATATGCGAATAATAATCTCTGAGTACTGCTGGACTTGGATTTGGGAAATATTACATCTTTTATCTTTCCTATCTACAAGAGTAGTTTCAGTTGGGTCATGGCAATTAGAGGCTAGGTATATACAATGGTTGTCCTTCCACTTCCAAGCTGATATACCAGTATCACTACTGTAGGATTCAAAATCGCCTTTTTTGAAAACCTTATCGGGCTAAAGAATTGGAAGATTTTTTTTTTTGGGTTCATAGTGCCACATGCATTTATTTGGTGATGCTTCAGCCAAGTGAGCAGTTTTATACTATTGAAATAATTGTCGAAGTAAAGTTTGTGATTCTTTTCTATCAAATCTTCACACATTTTTTTACTACAGATGAACCTAGAAAATTATAATGTTGTTATTCACCTATTCGACAACTAAACCTTTTATAACTCCTTCTATGCATAATATACCCTGGTTACTTACCACTAATTTGCGTTTTATAAATTGTAAAAAGGTTGTTCACGAAAAAACTGTACATCAAACACACCAAATTTATAACCTCACTGCCTGGCAACACGTTAATACCAACAATACTAAAATCCCCAGAGAACAAGTGGTAGCGCTATTCACCTTTTCTTCGAGGGTTATTTCAGCAGACTACACCATGGGATAGGATGTTAACCTATATGCCTCGAGAGTATGCATCACATTTCTGATCAGTGCCGATTTTATCCCAGTATGCTGCGAGAGTGGAAAAATGGTGGGTTGAAATTTGAACCTATGCCTGAAAGAGTTAAACGGTCAGATTTCATTCAAACTTTGTAGATTTATCGAGGACCGATGACGATACACCAATTTGATAAGATTATTTCATTTTTTAATTTGCAAAAAAATAATAAAAATAATAGTTTAGAAAAAAATTAAAAAACACGCTATTATAGAACTTTAAAAGTTGAAAATAAGAAAAACATTATTTTATAAAAAAAAACGTGGGGTGCATGGTATCGCCTTGGCCAATGATTACCTGTGATCTGAGACATTTCTTACTTTACTGCCCTAGGTGTGTAATGTACTATATTATCATTGATACCATGCACCCCACGCTTCTTTTAAATAAAATATTTTTTTTTCTTATTTTCTATTTTTTCAGTTTGGTTTTCTATGAAATCGTGTTTTTTAGTTTTTTTAAACAATTATTTTTCATTTTGGTTTTGGTCTGAAGTATTAGATAGACTCTTGGTGTGAAGTTATAATGGATGGAACCAGGTACCATCTCTCTCTTTCTGTTCTATTATATTTATTTATTTATTTATTTATTTATTTATTTGGTACACCATTCAACAGCCGAAGCCAATTACAGAATGGGAAATATACATTCAGGAAATGTTAAACAGAGTTAAACCTAAAGTACAGACATATACAGAGATAATCCTAATGTACATGAAATAAGACAATTTATTCCATAAAAAGTAAATAATAAGAGCAATGATGTGTATGAACTGAAAAAAACTCAGTGAGAAAAAAGTTCATACACATCACAACAAATATGAAACTATATTATATGTTCAGTAAGAATCATTATGATTGCAAGATAGCTATTTTGATGTCAGTTGGCTTGCAGTTGAAAATATCTACGTTATTCTGGATTGACAAGTAATCAAAGCATATTTTGTACATAGGAGAGCGTGTAAGTACATTTGTTTGAGGAAAGGGGAGGTAAAATGTATTACTATTACGTACAGGTAGCCTGGGAACATGCAACTTTATATGTGAAAGTAAGTATGGACAATTAATTATAGAGAAAATAACCTTGTGCAAAAATAATATACCTAGGTATTTACGACGATTGTCTAGAGAGTGAACCTGGAATCTCAAAAGTAGCACTTCATGCGGAATACCTTGGTTTGGATAGAATCCATCACACTTAAAACTAATGTACTTCAAGAATCTTCTCTGAATATTCTCTAAATTTATGACGTGTATGTTGTAACAAGGATTCCACACGACACAGCAATACTCAAACCTTGATCTCACAAGCGCATTGAAAAGGAGTAAGTAAGTGTTGATATCAGAAAACCATTTGGAGTTTCTAATGATGAAACCGAGGATTTTGAAGCCATTTGAAACAATTGTATTCACGTGATGAGTGAATGTGAATTTTTCGTCAAAGATGACCCCCAGATCTTTGAATTCTGCCAGTATACAGTATAGCAGAAATGTGGGGAAATAAGTGTGAAAGATCATATTGCAATATGCACCATTTACTGCAATACATACATATTGCTACGATTGCGTTTTATTCGAACACTTAAAGATATAATAATTCAAATATTACATGCAAAATATGAAAACTTCTTCGGAACCCTTACCGACCATTCAGTTTGATCTGCCATAGGCATAGGCATAGGAATATACCTCATTTCATTACTACGTTCTATGTGTTCAATCTTGCATAGCTTTGTCAATTGTTTTGCAATGGTCCGAACGCAGTTCTCCATCGATATCGTGAAGTATCTCATAGCTTTGCAGCTGCGATACGCTACTCGGCCAAAGCGGTGCGTTTAACAATACGATTCTCCGTTTTCATTAGTGGTGTTCACACAGATTGTTCATTTTGACGTACGTTCATCAAGTCCACGTAAACAGACGCTTTCTTTGATGTATAGGAGATTTTATCCGGGTAATAAACATTATGTTTTGTTTCTTGATTTGGCATGAGTGCCGTGCGTATATATTGAATATAAACATACCTGTGTTTTGGAATTGATAATGGATGAACAGTAATAGGGTGTTTTTTTCAATATACAAGACAATTTACTTTGACGTGAATGCACACCAGAACTGTGTCGACCACTGACGAAAAATGCTTTGAGCACTGAGCACTCTTAAAAAGTGCTTCCGAGTTTTGAGCACCAAGCACTTATATTTATGAAATGCTCACGATTACTGAGCACTTTCAGAATGTAATTGGGCTGAGCGAGTACCAAGTACAAAGCACTTCTCAAATGGGTAAGACTGATAGGCACTCGAATCATCTCTCGTTTTATGTTACGACAACATTTAAAGATTTGTAGGTGAGGAAAGGCTCAGTGCTAAGAGATCACGAAGCGTGCTCTGGAGCACTTCAGCACTCCTCGGGATAACTGAGTACTAAGTCTTTTCTGAAAATGCTCGGAGCACCAAGCACTGGTTCAAATAAGTACCTGGGAGCATAATGCTTCCGAGCACAAAAGTGCTCTGAGTGCTTTCACGAGCACTGAGCCCAGTGCTCTGGAAAAGTTCTGATTCACACTTTATTTGTCGACAATATCAATTTATCTCCAATATGGCGTGCCTTATGTTCCAGTAAGTGTATATAACTGCAGGTGTGGTAGTTTTGGAGTTTATGGCTGCAATTCTCAACTGAAACAATCAGGTGCTGTGAGAATAGCGACGGATGTTTTCAAACGTCCCCAGTATTATTATCGAGCTTTCGATTGTGTTGACTATTATCTCTTACTTGAGAAACCGAACCGATATGGTGTTCGAGGCATACCACTGGATTCCATTAAATCGTGCCTAACAAATCGTACGCAAGCAGTGAAAATCAACAACAGTTTCAGTCAAACCGTTAGCGTTAGTCAAGGGGTGCCCCAGGGGTCTATTTTAGGAACTCTTTTATATATAATTTTTTCCAACGACCTCATAACTTTCCTCGAAGGTATTCCAAATGTAAATATGGTTTGTTATGCCGATGACACCAATTTCTCAATTACGGAAACTAGCATCGATCGGACAATGGCTACTGCTGAAGAGGTATACACTCGGTGTTTTTTATGGTCAGAAAAAAATGTCATCCATTTCAATAAGGAAAATATTGTCTCTATTATTTTCTATCGATGGCAGAATCAAACGCTATGTAACAATAACGCATATAATTTCAGTTTTCAAACGATGAGAAGATCTTGGGAGTTATCTTTGATCGAAAATTAAACTGGGAACTTCACATACATAATCTATGTGGTAAATCGAGATCTGCTTGCTATGCCTTGTGGTCATTGGAGGAGCACTACAGTCAAAAAATACTCCTCACTCTGTATTATGCGAATTTTCACTCTCAAATTCGATATGGCTTAATGAATTGGGGAGGGGGCACTGCTAGATCAAGAATTTTAATTTTACAGAAATCGGCGTTGAGAATCCTCTGTTATCTTCCCTGGGGACACTCTCATGAAAATAATAAAATTTTAACCGTAGTTGATATTCACATATTCGAAATATCGTGCTATGCTCATAAGAATCTTCCATTGTTTAGCTGCAATAGATGGAAGCATAATTACTCTACCAGATTTAGGAACAACTTACTTCCGGCAAAGCACTCAACCAAGTTTTACCAAAGAAACTTGTACTACAATATCTGCAGAATCTATAATAATTCACCTGAAGAAGTGCAAAGTGCGCCAAATATTCTTATTTTCAAAAATAGGCTCGAAGACTTCTTGACCCAAAAGAACTTTTACACACTTGACGAATTCTTTCCTTAAGAGGTTGTTGGGACCACTGTATGTCTAGTTGTATACCAATTCAAAAACAAAACGGAACTTCAATACATTACCCATAAGCATAATACGCAGTTTTGCCTATCTAGCACCTAGAATGTACCGAATTCTACCTGAAAACCCAACAAGAATTCAAAATATCCAGCAATTCAAAAAAAACTCAATGGATTCATCTCAAACTATCCAAGACATGAACTCATCAAAATGATAGATATGCAGCTTTGAAAATCATTTCATAAATCATTTTTTAAATTTATTTTAGTTTTATCCTAGTTTTAACCTAGTTTTATGAGTACATTTTAATCAACTTTCATTTATACATCTTATCTACATATTTTATTCATATTTTTTATTCATATTTTTTATTCATATTTTTTATCTATACATATTTTATCTATACATTTCATTTACATTTTTATCTTTACACAACTCACCTATATATTTTATTTTTATACTTAATTCCTACCTTTTATTTATATACATTCTAACGATGCATTTCATACATACAATTCATCTATAAGTCCCATCTTCATATTTGTGTGTATATATATATATATATATATATATATATATATATATATATATATATATATATATATATATATATATATATATGGGATTTCCTGTTGAATATTGAGACCGGACAGGTCTCGATATAATTATATTTATATTTAATGAATAAACATAAACAAAATCTCATATTATATGAAAAATAAATGAAGCGTTATGTCTCACGCACAGGCTTGATGCCTTAGTGAGTTTGCGGTTTATTGAATGTAAGCCATATGTAAAAAAAAATTTATTCAATTCAATAAACTATTTATTAGTATATTATTATTATTATTATTATACATTTATATATCTGTGGTTCGTCGATATTCGTGTTCTATTCATAATTTATGTTATGTCTTTTGTCGTGTATGTTTACTGTGTACACTTTCATTTACTGACGCTCTCGGAAATTTGTTATGGATATCATTGTAATGGTTTTGATAACTTATTGTTGATTAAAGTGTATGATTATTATTATCATTATATTACAAACCCTTATTACCGGTTTGCAATTGTTTTCTTGTTACTGGAAATGGATACAAATAGATAGACCTATCGTGTTGGCAGTGGGCGGCCCGCACTGCGACCATTTGACTCGGGCGGGAATAAAGAGAAGAGACTATTGGGGACCTCTTTCTGAAGAGTTATATGTTATAGTTTTCGGGAGAAATTAGTTTCAAGAGCTCGTTCCAATCCGTGGTAGCCTTGTAAAATGATGATTATTGACTGGGAGTGGTCCTTGTCGTGTCAATCTTGACAGTAAATAGGTGAGACTGGTCAGCGTGCCGAGTATTTTGCTCGAATGTGGCCAGTGGTGGTTTGAGATATTTTATTTCTCTGGGGCATCTGCCGTTGAAATATTCCTGAAATAATGCCAGGTCTGCAACCCTTTTTCTATGTTCCAGTGGGTGGGAAGTATCTGTGAGGGTTGGATTGTTTATCAAACGAATGACCCTTTTCTTGTATGGAATCTAGAAGACGAAGAGAATGCCTAACCTCATATGTACAGGCAATACTTAGGCAGATGTCAGATTCGAGCCTTTAACGTCATCAACAGTTGGTCAGGAGTGAGAAACTTCCTAGTTCTCCATAGAAACCCCAGCCTGTGGCTTGCTGATTTGGCGATGGTAGCAACATGGTTATGCCAAAACATGTTATTGGGCACCGTTACTCCCAAAATGGAGATGAAGGTGCTCGATTTAAGAAAACACCCACTACAAATTATGAAGGAATGATTCGAGGATTTGTCTTTCTTGGAAAACGTAATGCATTGTGTTCTTTGGCCCTCCTTCCCATTCGACGATGGGTTCAAGATTTCTATTAATGGAATCAACTTGTTCTTGCCTGTATCTGTTGGTGTCGTTCCCCAAAAGTCAACGGCAGGATGTTAAAGTCGAGGCAAGTGTGCTATCGTCTGCGAAGCTGTAGATAGGGTTCGTGGTGATCTTCAAGAGGTCATTGATGTGCAAAAGAAATGGAGTGGGGAACAGGATTATCTACGGGGTATAGAAATTATTTTTTTAAGATTATTTAAGAATCATGATGATTTTCGAAATCATAAGAGTGTCCTGTATTATGTTTCCATGATTTTCCTTCCGAAGTAATTGACATACCCACCCGTCTTTATTTGAACCGATATACCTCCTGAAACAAATAACATTCATATTTTTCAATGTTCTAGTGATTCAAATATAAATTTGATATTATATTCAGTGGAATCATATGGTCTTCTCTGGATTTTATATTCTACATTCAATCTGGGACGATTGACGATTCGCTCAGACGCGAGAAGACAATATGACTAAGGCGCGAAGGGTATTGAAAATGTCAATATTGTATCTTTAAAATCAGAAAGTTTCCATTCGCATCGTATATAATTGAATATGTTCGTGAGTTTCAGATATTACATTTCGATCGATCATCGACAATCATTCTTGTAACGCAATACCGATTGCATTTTGAGATTTTTCTGATTGGAGAAAAAATTAAATTGATAATTTTTTGAAGTGGTGGAAACTGCCTCTATATATTATATGATTGCCATATATCTCAAAAACTGAATGAAGCCTCCTGGAAACTGCACTTTCAGATGAGTGTGATTGGGGATCTGATTGCTTTGTCATCACTTTGAATTATATTATTGATAACAAAACTCGTCGGTTATCTTGAATTTATGAATTTTGATGAGAAAATGTATGATCTTCGGAAAATCCCCACATATCAACTTTGAATAAAATCGGACCATAAACAAAGATATATTCGTCCATCTTGTAGCCGCCATTTCGATTCTATGAATTTTGACGAAAAATTCTTAATCTTTGATCCTGGAAACCGCCATTATTTCACTTTGAATCGAATTGGGCCATAAATTTAAATCTCGTCCGCCATCTTGTATAAATTTTGAATAAAATCAGACCAATCACAAAATTCCTCCGCCAATTTTGAGCCACTAATTTGAATTCATGAAATATGACAAAAAATTCATAATCTCCGACCTCGAAAACCTCCACATACCAATTTTGAATCGAATCGGACCATGATCACAAAACTTGTCCGCCATCTCGAATTCCTCAATTTTGACGAAAAGTTCACAATCTCCGTCCCCGATAATCCCCACATACCAATTTTCAATCGAATCGTACCATAATCACAAAACTCGTCCACCATCTTGGAGCCGCCAATTTGGTTTTACCCCAACAAAAATTTCATAATGCATTATCACCGAAATTATGAACACTTTCAGCTCAACCAAATTCTGGCAAGTGCTCCAAAAAGGGATTCCAAATTTTAAACCGGATAGAATGACAGAATGACATACGAACAAAGCAAGTCAAATGAAATTTCGTAAAAAATCTACTCTTTGCGTCGAAATACAAAAAACCCATATTAGCCTCCTCATAAGGGTAGTTTATACGTGTCATTTTTCTAAAAACTTTGCTGACAAATTCCAGGTATGAAACAATGAACTCCTACAGAGGCGTTCCAAAAGTAAACGAACAAGGAATTCTTCAAATAATTATGACCTGAAGTGTACTAGGTTCATCCCAGGACATTGGGAATAGTTATAAATATTTGAGCTCCCTATATGGAAAGCCGTTGGATCATCGTATGAGATTATGGGTATAGTCCATAATTAAATTCAATACTTGATGGGGGAGAAGTAATTATAGTGGTTTGTGGAACATACACTCTGTGGAAGATTCAGAGAACTATTGATTCGTGCATTTCGAAATCAATATTCATTCTTATCGGCCATTCATTCATAATCAGTGGTAGATTCAAATCAGTATAGATGTCATTTCAATTCA